>RCWM02000015.1:600000-805000 GCA_003667255.2 Euschistus heros | reverse complement strand
ATTATTAGCTACTTCTATTGGATTCTATCTTAGTATAGATGTTTTTGTTACAAGTTTCCGAAATGTCTGAAGCCAAGTTTTAAAAAGGGGAGTTTTTACTAATTCTCACATAAAAAAACTAACTGATCCCCCTCTTTAGAAAAAAATGGGAGACTACATGAAACTTTCAAGAAGGGGTCACCTGTGGTGTAGTGGTTAGCATAGCAACCTACTAAACCCAAGATCGCGGGTTCGCAGCCCGGCAGATGACCTTAGGATTTTTTAAAGGGGGTAAAAATCCTTAGCTATGCCGTCCTTCGGAAGGGACGTAAAATGGGAGTCCCGAGCCTGTGCGATGTCAGGTACTCGTTAATCCCTATCCTAATTATACTTGGATAGGCAAAATTAAGGACTCCCACCGTAGCATCGTCCGATTAGCCATAGCAGCGTAAAGTGGCGTTAAACGAAATGAACAATGAACTTTCAAGAATGTTTGCTCAAATTTTTAAATCAAATACTTAAGAATTCCGACTACAAAACCGGTGTACAAGCATCATCAGGGTGTCTACTAGTCGGGGAATTCGGGAATTTCGGGAATATATCGGGACTTTAGTGTGGTCGGGAATAAGTCGGGAATTTACAGAAAATTTGCGAAAGTCAGGAAAAAGTCGTTGTTAATGGTAAAATTTTCAGAATTTTTTCAGTTTTTCCTCAAGATCTGAGTTAAGGAAGCGTCTGATTGGTATAGTCACTCTTATCACTTATCACTTTTAAAGTAAACTAAATTTGCTACAATTTGAGATCAGGGTGAGCTCTGTACATAAAGCCATTGGTTCCCTAGATACAGAGATATTATCTTCGAAAAGAGGCCATTTTTTTTCTCCAAAAAGTGATGTTTTTTCGATATGGTCACTTATTTTGTGAAATATCTCCTGAAATACATCATTTGAGACCTGAATGGTACCTGTGGGCCCAGCGGTTCTCTTAAATACGGCAGATAACAAAAAAAAAGTCAAAAGTGAGTTCTGGTGGAAAATACTGTTCTGTCTTTTTATGGTTTATTTATCAATCAAAATTAATTTATTTTTGGTATTTGAAATAATTGATTGATGAAAAAGAAAAAGAAAATCATTTTCACCTCACTTTTCGCTAAGCGGTCGTGGCCAGCACTAGGTTTGCTTCTTCTGCACTCAGAAGAATAGTCAGAAACAAATTGATAGAGCTTTAAATTTAATTTAATTTTATGTATAACTTTGCTACTTTATTTTTAACTGGATCTATAGTTCAACATTTTTTACAGTTATAACTTTTATTTAAATGTTTACAAATCAAACAATAATAACGAAAATATTTACGTGTGCTAGGTAATTATAATTAAAAAGTTAATTATATAATAAAGAAAAATAATCATTCAAAGTTTGTCATCGACACATTAAAGCAAATCAAATTTGTAACAAATTTGATTCTATTCATTTTTTTTTTTTTTCGCTCAGTCAATAGTGGGGAAGGGAAAAATACAATATTTAGTTGAAAACTGTAAAACGTCACATTAAACTTACTTTTTAATAATATTACATTAAAATCGGTTCAGTGGTTTGGCCACTACCAACGCCTAAAGATAGGCTAAGTTGCGTTAAGTAACACATCGCGAAAACACGTTTGTCGGTACTCTTTTGGCTATAAATCTATAATTATCTGTCTGATGCAAATTTCTTTATTTCATCTGAAAGCTGGTCAAATTTGCAATGAGACCTCTTATTTGAAATGTGTTCTAAATCCCATGAAATACCCATTCCAGCACGCTGAGAATCCCATACTGTTGTGAAAAAAACTTTTTTTCAGTACAATTATCGTTAATAGTTTCGGGGTTATAGCGAGAAATATACTGAAAAGAACTGGATTTCACAAGAGTATGGGGTTCTCAGCGTGATGGCGTGGGTATATCATAGGGCTTGATCAAAATTTCATATATGACGTCTCATAGTAAATTTAACCAGCTTTCTGGTGGAAAAAAAAGAGAATATTCTGATCGGACGTATATTTTTGGAGTTATTTTATCCTACAACTTCGTGTAACCTTGTAGCTATTTTCAAACCGAATGGCATTACTCAGCATTGATGTGTTTCTTTAAATGTACCTAGAGTAATATGAAATATTAAAAAAATTGCTTTTTTTCTTTTTATATTGTTTAACTGTGATATTTTAAGTAGCAAAATATGCATAGATTGATTTGTTTAGTTTATTATTGAAACACCATTTTTTGAAAAAGTCGTGAATTTCTAGAAACATTCTTGAAAAAGTCGGGAATATGTCGGGAATTTTGATAGCTGGAATTGGTAGACACCATGATCATAGTCCAGTCAATGAGGGGTGTAGAGTGCATGAAATTTGAGATTATTTTTTAACTCAGGACCACGATCGTTTATCAGAAAAAATGTTAGAATGGAAGTTGTAGAGCATTAGATTTACTTTAATTTCATTTATACGGTTCTGGCACTTGAAGGAAATGTTTGACAAAAAGTGAAGTAAACATTATTTATTTTTTCGAAAATTATCGATTTTTAATAACGTGTAGGTATCTTGAAAACCGTTGAAATATGTATAGATACAATTTTATAGGAAATTTAATTAGCTTTACTATTGATCATATTAAAATACGATCATAGTGTCGTAGCATATTTTCCTGGAGTCCAAGGTTTTCCAGATATTATCGAAAAATGGAACATTCTCCCCTCCTTCCTACCACCGTACGCTCACCCCCCAGAGGCGGGGACTTTTAGTATGTTCACCTTCTAATTACTTCTGACGAAGTTATGGAGTCAAAAATTATCGCATAATTCATGGACTCTACAATATGTTTATTGACTGGGCTATCATATAAAGCTGAAAAATGCAAGATGAGCTTAATAGTTCATTTCCTACACTCGCAGATTGCCCATTTTCCTAAAAGCATGGTAGACTATAGCTGAGAACAGGGGGAAAAATTTCACCGGGACGTCTGTGATTTTTAAAGGCATTACCAAGGGAAATGGAATGTCAATATGTTGTATGACTATTGTAACCTGACTATTGTATGATCAATAGAGAATTCAAAAAGTAGAAGAGAGAAAAAAAAATGATTTCACAAGATAAAAGAGTAGACCTACACTTGTGCATGAATATCACAATTTTTTTTCTTTTTATTTTCGTTTTAAGAAAATAATTTTTTTTTAGTTCATTAAAAAAAAAAAAAAAAAGTGAGTGTTATTATTAAAACTTAAAGTAATTTATTAAAATTAACAATTGTATACAGTATATATAAAATACAAGCAAAAGTGATGATAATTCTAAAAATGACATTCCAATTACTTGAAAGCAACTACCCATTGTACTATAAATGCTCTATATAATGAAGTATTATATTAGAAGGTCCCGAGGCCATGTTCTCTAGAAGATACCCCCTGCCATCGCAGGGTTATCTGAAATAGAATGTGAAGTAAGTTGTGATATTAATAGATTTGAATGATTACGAAGTTTGCTATGAAAGGATAGATATCTGGTATGAGCTAAATCAGTTACATTAAGATCAGGAACCTTAAGATCTTTATGGATAAGTTTATTGCTGACAAAGTAAAAAGCATTGAGAATTTTTCGAAGGATTTTGGACTGTAAGGATTGGATATGAGATGAATTGGATGGTTTAGTGGAGTCCCAAAGCTCAACTCGATACGTCCAAATAGGTCTGATCACAGTCATGTATATATTCTTTTGTTATTAATTGGGTCTGTAACATTTTTATTTTTAATTAAAGATTGCCTCTGGCTAGGAGGTTTCAATACCTAACATTATAATGGCATTTAGTTCTTTTGAATAGGAACAATTTTACAAAGTGATCGAGGAGAAAAAACTTTAGAAAATTAACAGAATTTCTTTTTTTTAAACATTGCAATTATCCCATTTTAAAAGTTGACGCCTGGTTGTCAAAACTATGAAAACCATCACTGGTTGTCGTCATCAGGACTATCACTGGTTGTCTAAACTATTTATTGACAGTTGTAATTGAAAAGTATATTTAATTAACAAGACTAAAGCGACAAGGAACTGCTCGTCGTTACAGACTACTTCAACATTTACTAGACAAACGATGGAACCTCCCAATTCATTACAAAAGACTTATTTACATGACTGTTATTAGCCCTATTTGGACGTAGGGAGTTGAGCTTTGAGGCTCTACTAAACCATCCAATTCATCTCTTATCCAATCCTTACAATCCAAAATCCTTCGAAAAATCCTAAAGCCCCTTACTTTGTCACCAATAAGCTTATCCATAAAGACCTTAATGTTCCATATGTTGCTGAGTTAGCCTAAACCAGATACCTACCCTTTCATAGTAAGCTCCATAACCATTCAAATCCATTAGTTTCTCAACTTGCTTCCCACTCCGTTCCCGATAATCCTCCGAGGTGTCTGAAAAGAAGATGGCCTAGAGATCTTCTAGTGTAAAATTTTATTAAAGTGCTACTGATGAGTAGTTCTTTTCAAGTTGTTACATGTCATTGCAATCGTTATCAGCTCATTTACTTGATGTACATATTTGTATAGTTGTAAATTTCAATAAATTGATATATATATATATATATATATATATATATATATATATATATATATATATATATATATATATATAAAAATTTAATTAAAAACATATTTTTACGGTGCGATACAAAAACTTAAACATAGAAATCGCTGCAAAAATGCAGTTGATGAGAAAAATCTGTACCTGTGACATTAATGAGCTGGATAAGATATCTTGACGAGTACACCTGGGTACACCTGTTACCGCTCCTCCTATATCATCACCTGTGTCATCAGCTCCGGTCGTCGTAAACTCTGCCGAGGGTAAGCTCTCCGATTTATGGTACCGTTCCTTATTAGAAGACGGGAGGATAACAGACGGGCCGTGGGAAAGTAGAGGAATCCGCCGTAGGAATGCGAGGAGATGAAGAAGAGACCGGTCGGGACGTGGAAGAAGAAAAGGATTCGCAGATGGAATAAGCTAGGCGAGAATAGCTGAGTGCGCATTTGACAGGAGGTTTTGCCTGGCAAATTGTCAGCAATGTTCTGCCAGGCATGTAGTTCTCTGGGGCGGCTGGTTTGGACCTCACGGGCTGTCGTCTCTGGCTGTTATATCATTGTCGTCGATATGTATGGATCCATAGGTCGTAATTTGTGATAGATTAATAATAAAACTAAATTGTGTTTATTATATTTAATAAAATAATATTATTGTTCTATTTTTTTACTAGTTCACCCTTTAATGTACATCTGGGGTGTTCTGTCACTCCTTCCTCATGATAATGATTAGAAGGTTTTTAATGGTTTTTCAAAACAGATTTTTGAGCTATTTATTGAAATTTACATCTATATACTAAAAATAAAGTAACATCTAGTTAACATGAAGATAATATTAATAATAACACAATGAAGCAACTACCCATTTGTATCAATTCAATAAACGTTTACATTTGAAGGACTAGACAAACGTTCAAAGCTCCCAATTAATTACAAAAGACTCATTTACATGACTGTGATTAGACCTATTTGGACGTACGGAGTTGAACTTTGGGGCTCTACTAAACCATCCAATTCATCTCGTATCCAATCCTTACAATCCAAAATCCTTCGAAAAATCCTCAATGCTCCTTACTTTGTGACCTATAAACTTATCCATAAAGATCTTAATGCTCCTTATGTTGCTGATATAACCCACAGGAGATACCTATCCTTCCATAGTAAGCTCCATAACCACTCCAATCCACTAGTCTCCCAAGTTGCTTCCCACACCATTCCCGATAATCCTCCGAGGCGTCTGAAAAGAAGATGGCCTAGAGACCTTATAGTGTAGATTTTTATTGAAGTGCTTCACTACTGAGTAGTTCTTCACAAGTTATTTACATACCATTGTATTCACTATCAACACATTTACTTGATGTATATGTTTTTGTACAGTTGTAAATATCAATAAACGAGAAAAAAACAAAAAAATTTGAAGGTGTCAATTCATGTCTTTTCAGGCGCTTCGGAGGTTAATTGGAATAGAATGGAAAACAAGTTGAGCTACAATTGGATTTGAGTGGTTATAGAGTTTACTATGAAAGGATAGGTATCTGGTTTGGGCTAAATCAGCAACATTTGGAACATTAAGATCTTTATGGATAAGCATTAAAGGATTTTGGATTGTATTGTTTGTGTACTAATATTGAAATGATTTCTGGGTTACTTTTTAGTTCAGGCAGTGAGAACTATTGTCTTTTAAGATAATTATATACATTTTTTAATCATATTATGATCAGTGATAATTTTAAATAATTATTATTTCTTCAATCAGATCACAACTGTATACTTCTAATTATTGTAAAGTAGTCATTTTCAACGGAGTTCCGTACATCAAAGGGAACTTTATTTCAGAAACTATAACTTCAAAAATGAGATCTTCTTATCTATACTAAACGAGCGTGTGGTAAAATAGCAGATCTATTCTATTTAAATTGACTCCAAGAAATAAAAAAAATTTGATTATATAAGAAAGATAGGAGACTCATTTTGCAAATATTTTTAATTACCTCTCAACTTTGTTTATTTCGATTAATCATTAATTTAATTTAATTACTAATTTAAGTAATTTGAACCTTTTTATTAAAGAAAGACCATGGTCTATTGTATTTCCTAGTCAGGGGAATTGAGTTGTTTTTTATTATATAAATAACTGCACGTATTATATGACAGCAGGTTCGAAAGCGACAGGTCATTTTCCTGGATCCTTAGAGATATCCTTTTGAAGTCTTTTGAGGCCCTGCGGTAGCTATTAGCCCTCGAGATGGGCGGACGATAGCCGGCGAGGAAGGCCGCCGCAAGGAGCTCCGGGCAATTGTCCTTCGTCCTTAAGGCACTTAAATAGCCATTAGATGCAATTACTAGCTTCTTTCTATCCTGGGATTATTCTATCCTGCCAGCTGGGCAGGGCCCGCCGCGCTGACCAACAAGGTATCAAATAGATTTAGCCCCGTCCCAAGATGGCCTGGAGCCCGATGGATAAGGTTTAGTTATATATACTGCTCTAGGCTTATTGTAGGATCTTGGAGTCTAGAAAAACAGCTCTCACTACCGCTTTCTATCCGCAGAAAGGAAAAATAATGGTAGCTATGGTAGCATTGTCTCCGAAATGGGAAGGTTCCTTGAACCGATGTGCAGGAAGCGATGCCGGAGATGGTGATGTTATATCGTTAGATTTAATAGAACCCCTGGCATCCCATCCCATCTTGGGGCAGAATATATTGAATCTATTTCCACTCTATAATAATTGCTCTATTCTTTTTATAATTCTCTCGATTCATTTATTTAAATAACAGCTGACCTGGCGAACTTCATACCACCTGACAGTCAATGAATGTCATATCAACTTTATTTAAACATAATTTAGTATTTATTAATATAAGTAACAGACGTTGTCTTGTCTTACTTATAAATATCCATTTCGAACAGGAATAAAATCTAAAACCAAAAACTTATATTTCCAAAGTATAATGTTCATTCTAACATACAGCTATTCAATTTATTTTAGAACATCAAGTCTGACAGTTCTAGTTCTTGATCGAAAGATATTTGTTGAACTTCATTTGGATGCAAAATATTTTTTCCTTTTCTTTCTGGAGTATACAAAAATAAATCAGAAGGTTTTTTCGACGCGTGAGCAGGCCACATACAGCCGTTCACGTGAGAAGCATGGATTTTCCTAAATTCAGTCCACGCAGTTGTAGCGATTGTTAATGTGCTTTGTTGATGGTAATTGCAAAGGCGAATCGCACCGCAAAACTTCGATTGTTTGAACTCGAATGGCATATCTATTGATACATCATATACATCTTCGCCTTTAAATTTTCCGTTACTAATTCATCACTACTGATGTAGCGTCCCAGTTGATATTGATTGATTTCATCGATAGATCCAGTTGTATTCGCCACATCAAAGAGTGCCATATTGCTTCCTTTGTTGATATATTTACCAATCGATCAAATAGATATTACCGAATCGTAATACTTGACATTGCTGTGGTTTTTGATCGTCTTCCAGAGTAATATTGAAATATAAAAAAATTAACTAAACTGTCACTGGACGACGTGCGCGTTATCTATCGGAACATAGTTTTACTAACAAACAGAAGCCTTCACCAAAGTTTCGTCGCAATCGGATGAACGGATTAGAAAAGCATAAGAGACAGATGAAAATTCAGTTTTATTTAAATAGAGCTCAAAACTATAAACTTTTCGAAAAACGCATCATATAGAATATATACATTTTACAGGCAATAAAATCCACCCAATACTGTTGGCTTTTATTTAATTATTATTTTTTTAAATCCTAATACATTTCGTATTCCCTGGTTAAAAATATGGGAGCTTAAGCTTAAATAAGAATGAAACTTCTAGCTGTAGAAATAAAAAAATCAATTGAGTGGAATTTTTTGCCCGTTAGTCTATAAGGAAAAAAAAGTGCGAACGTTTTACTATTTTCGTTGTGAAGCTTAACTTTAACAAGGAAGCAAGATAAGCTGAATAATCTTCAGATTTAGTGCAAAAAAAAAAAAACCGTTGATAAAAACACTTGTCTTTTTGTCTAGGCTATCTTATTTTTTTATTTTGCTTTTTATTTGAATTAATATTACAAGCTGTCTCTCAAAAGGGCAATAAATAATATGGATGACAAAGGATATATTCATACAATACGTACATTTAAATAAAAAGAAAAAAATCCTCTAACTATACAAGCTATTATCGTTGTTTTTGTTTTTATTTGAATTATCACATCTGCAAAATTAATTATACATTAATTACTCTTGATTATCATACATCCATTATATTTTACAGAAAAATGTATTAAAATAATGTATTAAAAAAAATTCAATTTCCACCTGACATGGAAAAACAGTAGATCAAAGATATGTCTAGTTATAATATAATGTTTTGTCAATTTATATTTTAGAATTAATAGGATCAAATTACTTAAATTATTAATTAAATTAAATAAAAAAATAATGATTATTCGAAATTAAAAAAAATTGAGTGAGAATATGAGATTTCAATCGTGTCTTTTTTAATTCATACGAACATAGCTCCTCAACGGATGGCCCTAGCGACATTTCATATGCAAATAGGGTTGATGAATTAATTGCCACTTCTATTGGAATTATTTTATTTGAAAACTAGTTTCGATTGTTAAACATTCATCATCAGTTCTGAAGAGGCGAAATGAACTTCTGTTCTGGAAGAAGTCAAACAAATCTCATTAAGTGAAGTGGTTCAGTCCCATGCTCAACCGCGAAGATTTTTTTATCTTCAAGATAGGATTTATGTACTAGTTAATTGAGACTTACTGCATCAAAGGTGTCCTCCATCAATGCCTGAAGACACCCGGGACTGCCCTGGAGTAGGCTAAGGGGAGATTGGAGATGCTTAAGATCTAATATGGCGAGGAATTCCAGAGAGTTCTACCGGCCATCGTTAAGGCCAGCTCTGAGGGCCGTATTATAGTATAAATGGCTCTATATATAGTACCTCTGTCTATGTTGAAAAACACTTCTTTCCTGTCGAATATGTCCCAATTATCCCGAGTTCATTTAATATATGTTATGAATGACGTTCAGTTTCCGCTTGCTCTCCAGAAATTTAAAAATTAGGACATATAAGACTATTATACTACCAACAGTTTTATACGGATGCGAAACAGCTGCCCGTCTTAGGTTGAGGGAGGAACAATGCCTTAAAGTTTACGAAAATAAAGTACTGCGTAGAATAAAAAAAATAATTTAAAAATAAAAAAATTAAATGGGAAAATTTAGAAGGTTTCACAATGCGGAACTGCGCGAGTTCAGGTAATAGAAGCGCGATTGTTAAAATGGATATGTAAAGTTGTTAGGGTTAGTAATGACCGGATTCCGATGGAAGGAATGCGTTAGGGTAAACCTGGGAGATTTGGGTTTTGAGGGAGTTGATTGGAGTGAGGTTTGTGGTCAACGGTTAATGGTGTCGGCAACGAACCTTCGGATTCGCTAAGACTTTATTTACTATATATCATTTTTATTATTATTATGAATGACGCACCATTAAAATGTGTTTTATTTTTAATTTACTTAATTTTGGGATGTACATAAATACATATACATAAAATTACACACACACTCTCTCTCTCGCTCTCTCCCTCTCTCTCACTCTCTCTCTCTCTCTCTCTCTCTCTCTCTCTCTCTCTCTCTCTCTCTCTCTCTCTCTCTCTCTCTCTCTCTCTCTCTCTCTCTCTCTCTCTCTCTCTCTCTCTCTCCCTCTCTCCCTCTCTCTCTCTCTATCTATCTATCTAACTCTTCCTCTCTCTCCTATCTCACTCCCTCTCTCATCGTGAATGCTATGATTCATTTCGTAGTGGACCCACTAAATGAATCTTAATTTCCCCACCCTACAGTACAATGGATTAGGAAACAAACGACTGAGGGGTAAGCCAAGACGTAGATGAAAGTATTGCATCAGGTCTGATCTTGCGGATTTGGGGTTTGAGGGAGTAGATTAGAAGGTGTGTGGTCAACGGTTGGTGGTGTCTGCATGGAACCTTCGGTTTCGCTAAGCCTTTTATTTATTATTATTATTGTTATATTAAAGACGTACCATTAAAATGTATTATATTTTTAATTTACATAATTTTGAGATGTGCATAAATGTACATACATAAAATATCTCACTCTCTCTCTCTCTATATATATATATATATATATATATATATATCCCTCTCTCTCACTCTCTCAATCAGAGAAACCTGTCATTTCTGCCCTAGTATGAGTACATAAGGGCGTTAAAACCCAACAAACTTAAAAAAAAAATATGATCTAACTTCGACAACTAACAATGCTTTAACATTTAAATTAATACATTTTTATGCCGGTGATTAAGCCATAATGGTAAAGTCCAAAATGAAGACTACAAAACAGCCTCTAAAAAGTGGATACACTTTTAATAACAAGAACACTTATAATTGCTACAAACAATTCGTTACAAACAATGGTGAAAAACTCCACAAAATTTACGAACTATTTTGTATTTCGAGATGTTAGATTGTCTGTTTTGAAGCCATTAGAGAGGTAATGCGAAACCAAAGAGGTCGTATAATTGCCAGGAGTAAGGAAAACACTTAAGAGTCGAGTAATGAAGTTTATACAACCGAATGAATGGCCATTACTCCGTCACTATTGAGTGGAACTCTGTCGTCACCGAGTGCTTGGAATAGTGACGCACCATCCACTCACTACTTCCCTCAGGTGTACCGCTCCCTTCCTAACAGTTGGCTCCTCGGTGTCGGCCGTGACGTTGATGGGGTCGTTACAGATCGCCTCATCAGGCGATACCTGGCTCCTGGCTAACTAACTAGTAGATTATATCAAATGGAATCAAAATGTCTTCTTGGTACTGCCTCAGTTGATTAATAGCGAGTTCTCTTGATTACAACTTACAAGTCATTATTGTGATTTCAGTTTTCTAAAAATGAAAAATAAATAAATAAAAAAAAGAAGCTCAATTTGTGAAATTGTTATATGTATACGAACAACAATAACAATTACAAACCAAAAATATTAATACTAATTAGCTTCATTGAAAGTATGTGAGAAAATAACACTGGGCTGATCACCCGTAAAAATGATGAAATGACAAAAAAAAAAAAAAAAGTCAATTATATATATGTATATATAACGTTTAATGTTAATTGACTTCTCTTAGGTACTGAAATAAAGACCTAATTTCGTTTCTCTCTGTAACTATGGTTTTATTTAGGATAGATATTTACATGTATTACAAGATGTTAGGTGTTAATAGAAGACATTCACTCACCTGTAACAAAAGAAACTACATTTAAAGCCCTTATTCCGATCTAGCTTATATATTCAGAATATATAATTAATATTAAACAGAGTTGATTATTAATGTAGTCGTACAGGTTAATAATAACAATCTATTCTTATCATTCACAGCTGTTTATTGTCACTTCTAACAGGCATTATGGATAAGGTCGTTTTGCATCATGGGTAGCTTAAGGTAAGTACTCGTATGTGAATGAAGCGGTTTTCTTTAAATATATATAGTTGGTAGTACTGTGTCGTCGGCTAATATGTGACACCTCGTACGTGCAATATACAGGAGGAGCAAAAAACTGTTTCTAAAATAATATAATAGACATTTTAAATTATTGTTTCTCTAAAGAGTACATTGTTCGACATCTTTTTGCTGACGTCCTACCAGTGGGTAGTCTAATAGAAAAATATAATAGTCCTAGTTGTTTATTAATTCATAGACATTTTTAAATCATTAAAAACATTCGTTAAAAGGTTATTTTTTTCACGTAACCATAACTGGTTCAACATGCCCAAAACTGGTATTTTTAGCTATTTGTAAAACAAAATATAAAAAAAATTTATTTGAAAAGAAGCTTTAGTGAATTTGTCAGTTTTACATTCAATAGAATAAACTTTGGAGAATCTAAATCTATAATGAAATATGTCATATTACAAACTGTATCAACGAAATTCCCTTTTAAATCGACAAGTTCCCTTAACTATGACAATATCTAGTGATTTACCATATTTCCTGGAATTATGAGACATTGAGGGAATTTTAAATCTGGATGCTTGCCCGGGAGCTTATAATTATTCAAGACAAGAAATGACAGTTGGCACCCGATGGCGGTGGTGTGGATGAAGAAGGCAGTGGCAGACAGTCGTGTTCCTCTTTATCTAGATCTATGACTCAGTGGCTCACTGGCTCAGATCTCTTCCTATTTGGTCCCTTCCTGGCTTACTTCCCTTTCCAGTAGTCTCCCTCGGTCAGCTTCTTCATGGCTACTATGTTAATAGATTTTTAAAATTTTTTTTTTTATGTCGAAGGCTTTAAAAGGAGTTTATATTACATCTAGATTTCGAAAGAAAAAGAAATTAAAGTATTCCTATTCATTTTAATATTTTTAGAAATGTTATAAACAATGAGCCACCAATAATTTCTTTCTAGAAAGTTCCCAAAGTTCCCTAGCTTAATAAAAACAGCTAATTCTTTTATAACATGAATTAATTGTTCATTTCTACAACTTAATGATAATAAACGTAATAGTCAAATCGATTTATTTTTAGCTGTTGTGCTCCAATAGAGATATTATTTTTCTTGTTCTTTGACATATTCCATATAATAGACAAGAAATAATCATTTTGGAAAGCTGTTACAATATTCAGGCTAAAACCTATGTTCATCACAACCCTTAATTCAAACTTTTAAAATTAATTCTATGAAAATGTTTTTGTTCCTACTATTTATGCCAATGTTCTCTTTGGATAATACTTTAATTCCTTGTAATGAGCTGGCTATAAGGGGTTGTTTCCAATTTCGGTAACGGTCGGGTTAAGAGGAAGCAGCTCCTACGCCCGCCGAGAATACCTTTTATCGATTCTTACCTTCTTCCGATTTATTTCGCTGTTTTAGTCGCTACTTTTCGAGGGGAAAGGTTATTCTCATTTATTTACGGAGAAACTTTAAATCCCTGTTCAAAGTAATATCAACTTCTGTTTACCTTATGATATTAAAATGAGAAATAAGAAAATGTCAAAATATAAGACACTAAATCAATTTTGAATTAATTTTATATTAAATGAAAATTAATATATTACTAAACCACCAGTAATGTTAATTCCTGATAAACTTTGTGATGTGAGGGAAGTGTAAATAACAAATTATAAATATTTAAAAGACAGAATCCTTAAGTATTTATTTCACATAACTCCTATTTATTTAACATTTGCAGCCACATGTTTCAGAGACAATGCTCCATCATCAGGCTTCTAAAAATGTTTAAAAATACATTAATCTATAACATTACACCAATAGTTTTACAATTAAATAATGCCATTTACCTCTTAATCTGTGATTATTTTCACATTGTCCATTCTCCATAAGGGATATTAAGGGATTATATAATATAAGACAGAATCCTTGTTGAAAGTTATGATGTTAATTTCTGCTATATTTTCTCAAGGGAAGTAGAAATAAGAAAATATGAAACCTGTGATATACTTTCTCACATTTATTTTTAGATTGATATGTTTTATTGAAATAATTATACAATCTGTCTCACTTTAGGGCAATAAGTATTATGGATGACAAAGAATGCATTCACAAAATATGCATACTGAAATTTTATCACTCCAATTGATACAACAAATAAAAATATATAAAACACCAAATCCATGTACAAATTTATGTTTTAAGTTTTGTAACACTTTTACATATTAGATAAGAGGAAATAAGAAAACATGAATTGATAAAACACTTAATCCTTTATGAAACTGATTTTGTTAACTTCTGTTTCGCTTATTTCCATTATAAAATCTGTTACACTTTAGGACAATAAGTATTATGGATGTGAAAGAATCCATTCACAAAATAGGCATACCGAAATTTTATCACTCCAATTGATACAACAAATAAAAATATATAAAACACCAAATCCATGTACAAATTTATGTTTTAAGTTTTGTAACACTTTTCCACATTAGATAAGAGTGAATAAGAAAACATGAATTGATAAAACACTTAATCCTTTATGAAATTCATGTTGTTAAGCTCTATTTCACCTTTTTATATACAATAAGACTAAATATCAATATAAGACACTAAACAACACAATCCAAGTTGAAACTGTAGAAGTGATTGTTTACATGTGAGGTTATAGGAAAGAGCTATCGATAAATGTGAACTCGAAGTGAAGCGTAAGGATCGAACTGGTCGGTGTAGCGCGGGTCAAGCCAGTTTGCTGCCTCCTCTTAACCCGACCGTTACCCCAATTTCTAAAAAGAAGGTGCAATTCCTTAAGAAAATTTTTTTTTTTTATTAATAGAAATTTACAAATGTATTTAAAAAACACATCAAGTAAATATGTGGTATATAAGAGACATAATGACATAAATAAAACTTGTAGAGGAACTACCCATTGGTTGTACTCTAATGAATATTTACAAAAGAAGATCACGGGGCCATCTTCTTTTCAGACGCCTCGGAGGATTGCCTGGAATGGAATGGGAAGCAAGTTGTGCAACAAGTGGATTTGGATGAGCAGTGAGTTTATTATGAAAGGAAAGGTATCTGGTTCCAAATAGGTCTGAGTTTTTTGTAGTGTATCGGGAGATCTGAACGTTTGTCAAGTAGGTGTTGTAGTAGTCGAAATCGACGTGCAGCTTCTTGTCTTTTCAATCTTGTATGAGGGTTCCAGGTGAGTCTCTTGTCCAGATAAAATCCAAGGTATCTTATCTGTTCTACATTGTTTAATGGTACTCCATAAAAGGATACAGGAGGACAGGATGAGGTAGGTTTTCGACGTAGGGTAAAGGTTATTTGCTGGGCCTGAAGAAAATAGCTAGAAAAACCTCAGTCTTTCCCTGATTGGAAAAAAAAAACAATAGATCATGGACATGTCTATCTGTAAGCTACTGCTTCTGAAAAGGAAACTGTCAGCAAATATTCAACAGAAATAGAGCGTATTGGAAAGACTTCAACACTTTAAAAATGTAGGCATAACGTGATTTCTTAGGTATGCCTTGGCTACAAATGTTATATACCAAAAATTATTCTCTATTAAATTTCTGAAGAAACTGTCAGCAAATTTTCGATCCAAGCAACGCCAACTGAGCTTGAGTGTCAAAATGATATATGTTTGAGGGTGAAAAAAAAACAACTATAGGTCTCTAGCCAAATTACAATTCCATGTCAAAAAACGCAAAATGCAGCCGCTGTAGTATTTTTTTTTTTCCCAAAGAAGATAGTTATGCATCGAAATTATCCCGCACATTGGTTCGTTTCAGAAAAAAATGTTACTTTGTATTTTTTGGAACTTGGTAGCTGTTTTGAATTTTGAGCTTATTCCTGATAGACGGGTCAAACCTTTACTGTTAGACAGAATTCAATTTATGAGTGCTGAGTGCTCCAAGGGTTGAACATTTTGCTTTGCCTAGATATTGCACCTTCAGATTCTGCTTTGTTTAGAACAGTGGCTCATATTTTAAGATATCGGTAGGTTGATAATTACGAGGACATAAAAACTGGATGTGAAGAGTTCTTTTCCTCAAACCCAATTACTGGCAGAAATATGGCTGAAAGTAGTTGAAAACTATGGACTTTACTTTGGAGAGTATTATTCAATAATGTTTAAAATATGTAATCTGGAATAAAGTTATTCACAAAGACTTTTGAAATAACCTAGTATTAATAATATCGATTTTTATTTTTCGAAGCTATCTTAACTATGATTATCGATTATTAGTTACGGAATCATGTTATGGACGCACAATCACAGTCAGATATCTATGTCTTTTTCATCTGTAACCTAGACTATCTACTGTAGATATAATCTACCTTATTAACATATATTAGCATATTATCTCCTAATAATTATAATTAATCATACAAGACCTTCAGAGAGTATTTTTTTTTGGAATCGGATTCACTAAATCAATATATTTCTATGGTTTGTATTGTGGATATTTTGACTTCCGCCATATCTTGAACCTGCTATATTGATAAAGGATTAGATAGCTCATGCTCTGATGGCGCTAGTCAAGGTTATGTTGTCCCTTTTATTTTGGCTAGAATATACTCGTTATACATACATAAGATGTATCATTTTACAAGATGTCACAGTTATCTTGTAACATATAATTTAATTATTTATCAATTTTTATTATTATCTATTGTTATTATTTATTATAATTAATTATCAAAGCCAGATGATTGTCCTATGTACTGTAATCATATGTTATTCTTAGGGGACAAGTTGTGTCAGCATAAAGTTTATTTTCTTCTTCTAGTCCAGTCAATAGGGAATCACTCCCATGTTAAATTTACTAAAAATAAGGGCTGGTAGCAACCCGCACAGAGTTGTTGAGGGCGATTAAAGAAGTATTTCTGTCAAAAATGCCCCGAAGATTTGGTGAGTTTTTTAGAGTTAGGGGCACGAGAACATGGCCAAAAGCAGTTTTTTCAATTTATAAGCAAATATAACGCGGCTTTTCATAAAATATTGTATATAAAAGTTGTAGATAATAAAAATATCTACAATTTAAGCCATTGATCGTTCGATTCTGATGATTGGTTGTCGTAAAAAGTGCAAAAAAAACCCTCTAAAATGTCCCTTTTTTGCATAAGAATTATTATAAACAAAAAGGGCCTTTTCAATACTTTTTATTGATGAAAAAGGAAGCTCTTTAAACCCAAAGAAAAATAGGATTCACCCCGTCCTCCTATCTTTATTATTTACTGAGATATACCTTTTGTTTATCTCGATATCGATATTTTCAATGCAAAACGGGCCGTTCGTGATTCACATTTTGAACTTCGGATGACCGGGATATTATTCTTAAGGGCTTATATTTTCATTATGAATTGCTAAAAAATCGATTTCTTTGAAAAAACATGCAATAAAATCGACTTGAAAAAGCGCCCGTTTTACAGCTATAAACAATTGAAGCTAGAGCGTCCGGTATTGAACCGATTTTGTTATAAATATAATAAATTAAAAGCTTACCTCTCAACGATTGATTTGAGCTATTCAAAGTGTAGCTACCATAAATAACAGCCGAGTTACGATTTTTTTTTTTTTAAATCACTACGTCATTTATTTTTGCAATCTCCAGATCTCTCCGCGTGATAGAAATTTAAGACAATGAAAATGCAATGTAGATACTGGAGAAACAACTGAGCAGTAGGTCCATTTGATTTGAATGTTGTAAACTGACTTTGAAATTTAGAAGAAATTTGTAAGAAATTAACATCGTTACTGATATCTTCTTCATTGAATTCATCGGAGTTCATCAAATTATCCAGATAACTTTGTTCATCGTCGGTAAAAGAACATTTTTCTAATATTCGTTTGCATATAGCAACAAAATTTAAAATATGTCCTCGAATCGCACGTGAAAATGCATGGCTAGAAAGAATTTTTTCGATAGAGTTTGCTGCAAATATAGTTGTGAAAGCTTCTGTTAAGCCACTGCCATCCATCAAATATGAAATACTAGAAAGAAATGACATCAAAGTGTGAAATCCTCCTAACCGTACAATTACAGATTGAAGCCCGTGTGGATCATTCAATGGATCAATCGACGCTATCAATTCACGTGCTTTCCAGTAAAGAGGCTGATCAAAGGTCACGAAAGCAGTAGATTGTTTAAGAGCTCGGGCTCGTGCTGACGCTTCAATCAACACTGTGAAAATTGTATCGTACTGGCTAGGAGGATTATTCGCAAATTTTAAAGGAATAATTTTGGACACATGATACTGAAAACTTGTTGAGTAAGTTTCCCGAAAGCCCATCCACCCTTTTGTACTATTTGGAGATTGATTTTTTTTAATTAGCCATAACAATGACGTAGTGATTTTTAAAAATAAAAATCGTAACTCGGCTGTTATTTATGGTAGCTACACTTTGAATAGCTCAAATCAATCGTTGAGAGGTAAGCTTTTAATTTATTATATTTATAACAAAATCGGTTCAATACCGGACGCTCTAGCTTCAATTGTTTATAGCTGTAAAACGGGCGCTTTTTCAAGTCGATTGCATGTTTTTTCAAAGAAATCGATTTTTTAGCAATTCATAATGAAAATATAAGCCCTTAAGAATAATATCCCGGTCATCCGAAGTTCAAAATGTGAATCACGAACGGCCCGTTTTGCATTGAAAATATCGATATCGAGATAAACAAAAGGTATATCTCAGTAAATAATAAAGATAGGAGGACGGGGTGAATCCTATTTTTCTTTGGGTTTAAAGAGCTTCCTTTTTCATCAATAAAAAGTATTGAAAAGGCCCTTTTTGTTTATAATAATTCTTATGCAAAAAAGGGACATTTTAGAGGGTTTTTTGCACTTTTTACGACAACCAATCATCAGAATCGAACGATCAATGGCTTAAATTGTAGATATTTTTATTATCTACAACTTTTATATACAATATTTTATGAAAAGCCGCGTTATATTTGCTTATAAATTGAAAAAAAAAAACTGCTTTTGGCCATGTTCTCGTGCCCCTAACTCTAAAAAAAACTCACCAAATCTTCGGGGCATTTTTGACAGAAATACTTCTTTAATCGCCCTCAACAACTCTGTGCGGGTTGCTACCAGCCCTTATTTTTAGGAGAGAATTTTCCCTATTGACTGGACTATTCTTCTTCTTATATAATGGCTGACCACCAAATATTGAATTGTATAGCATTCATCCATTTAAAATAATATCAGTATACATTATATCAGTAATCATTGTATAATAGAAAAAAAATTTTTTTTCTTTTGTGGAGTTTTCTCTTATTTTCATCTTTCCTCTCTATTTATTTAGACAGTAATTATGTGTATATTATCTTATCTATTATTACTTTTTCTTTAGTTTTTTAAATTTTAATATCTCTTAATATTCGGTTAAGTACGTGTACGTAATTTTGGGTTATGGGTATAACCAGAAAGCTGATTTTTTCTGTCTATTGGTCTTAGTTATGAGATGAATACTAATTTTTTAATGTTTATTGAAAAATTGCGTTTTTTTCAAAAATACGATTTTTGCGCTTGACTATTCACTAGTGCAAGATGTCTGTGGCCTACCTGAAATAATTATATATATTTTTATACTTATTATTTGTTCTTAAGAGACTTAGAATAAAAGAAGATACAATTATTTTCCTATTCTATTCTATAATTTGGTTAGTATAAAGTAAATAAATCATGAATAAACCATGTATTAAAATTAGGCTATTCATGAAATATCTCAGGTAAATTAAATTTCTTTTTCATATTAATAAATTTTATCATTGTCAACACCATGAGTGTTGGCGAACTGTGTTAGACTGATTTTATTTATTTTCGTGGTTTGTACATTTTCATTTTATCTTGAAAATACTTTTATTTCAATGTGAAGAGGTTACATTTTATTAATTACGTTGAGTGCAAAGTGTGAGCTCGTTGCTATGGAGCTGCATAACTAGGGAACGGTTTTATTTTTAAATCAGCTGAAGCTTGTAAACTTGTGTGAAATCAATTAGCACAGCTGACTTTTTAAAAGGAATTTCTCTTCATTTAAATTTAGTACTTTACTCAAAAAAAGGTAAAATTGAAATTAAAAAAAACAAAAAAAGTTATATTTTTCCCCTACAATCTAACATGGTAACTGGGCTAATAATAAATGATGGATACAATTTTATTTCCATTAATTTCTGAGCCTTCTTCCCTTTAATTATTGATTTTCGACATTCCTTTTTCATGATCATTTTAAAGGGAGAATTGGAGTGTTCTCTCCAATCAAAAGGTCTCATCGTCCTAAAGTGCCAGTAAGGAGGGTACATTAAATTTTAATTACGAGCTTTGGAGATAATTTGAAGAGTCGAACGAGGAAGTAGTTTAGAAAATGACAGAAGTGGTATTATTATCCTAATTCTATGTTTGGTTTGGTTTCGTCGGGTGCAATTACAACATTAGTGTACATGTTGTTCCTGGTAATTGGTCATCAATCACTCTCTTCTTCAAGGTGTACTTCAGAATACCTGCGTCATATATGATGAGGGAGAAAGAGAAGGGTGAAGAGAGAGAGAGAGAGAGAGAGAGAGAGATTTCTATTAGGATTAATCTATCTCTTAAATATCATTCAAAATGCATTTACAATTGTGCTTGACTATCATGCTTCCGGGTCCGAGTTCGAGCCAGGCTGAAGGCAGAAAATTTATTTTCAGTTTAATCAGCTGTGGGTCGAATTTGGTGTTAAAAAATTGGGTACCCTTAATTTGGGAAATATCCTGGTGGTTGAGCGTGATTTAGGCCAAATCTCCAGCTTTCACAACCGTTGGCTTAGTAACATCTTTACCTAAGTAATCTGTCACCCTCTTCGCTCGGATCGAGGCTATTCTAAATATCCGTCCTATCTGTTCCTTACCTTCTGCCCCCGCTGAAGCCGCCGCATACTTGAGTCCTGGGCACTTAGCTCCACTGTTATCCGTTGCCGAAATCCCAATCTCTGAGGACCATCATTTGACATCTAGATGGAGAAGATCATCTCACAATATTCGCAGTATTTCTGGCGACGGTGGTCGAACCCCTGCAGTGGTACAAGTGTATTTTTTTTAACATAGAACACGTTTTACCGGAGACCTTGTAAAAAGCGTTTACGTTCTAGGCGAACACGAGAGCGTTTGATATTAAAAGAGTAGGAGCAGCTAGGAGCTCAACTACTAGCTAATTACTTGATACTTGATTAGGAGGCTGGTTCTAATGAGTAAGCTCCTTTTGACTCTGTTTCTCCTAATACGTCACATTTTAATACCGCTATTTGTAAGTGCAGGAGTTTTTTTTGACATGCACCAGCTCAGTTGGTATTGCTCGGATTGAAAATTTGAAGACATCATACTTTTAAAAAAATTAGTGAAAAATATATTTTTTATATAACATTTTTCACTAGGAACTATTGTTTAGGAGCTATGTTCATCTAAATGAAAAAAAGTTACATTTGTAACCGCTATTTTTAAGTGTCGAGGGTTTTTTGACACGCTCTTGCTATGTTGGTGTTGCTCGGATTGAAACTTTTCCGATAATCCCCCCCCCCCTTAGAAATTTAATGGAGAATATTTTTGTTAAATATCATTTGTCGCTAGGGCCTATCGTTTAGGAGCTATATTGGATTGAATCTGAAAATCCATGTTTGAAACTCCTATTTATAAATGTAGGGGATTTTTTGAGACATGTCCTATGTTATTCTTTCTTTAGCTTACAGGATCAAGGGGGCCTTTATTTTTAGTAGTACATTAGTACCACAACTAAGCACAAAGGAAACAGCTGACATTTTAAGTTGGACTAAGACTTTGATGCCAAGTATGAGACATTTATTATTTTAGTATTATATGTGTAAGGTACCTTCACGGAAAATATCGCTCATGGGCTGCAATAGTGGCACAACTCAAAAAATCATTTTTTGAGATAAGTGGGCTTAAAGTTTTCATTGCTAAGAAAAATGCATAGGAAATGCTTCAATTTGCTTTAACAAATTTACCTTCTCTCTTTTAAGCAAACTTAAACATTTCCTATGCATTTTTTTTTTCTCATTTATTGATATTTACAACTATACAAATACATATACATCAAGTAAATGTGTTAATAGTGAAAACAATGACATGTAAATAACTTGTGAAGACTACTCAATAGTAGCACTTCAATAAAAGTCTACACCAAAGGGTCTCTAGGCCATCTTCTTATCAGACAACTCGGAGGATTATCGGGAATGGAGTGGGAAGCAAGTTGAGAAACTGATGGATTTGAGTGGTTATGGAGATTACTATGAAAGGATAGGTATCTGATTTGGGAAACTCAGCAACATGAGGAACACTAAGGTCCTTATGGATAAGTTTATTGGTCACAGAGTAAGGGGCATTGAGGATTTTTCGAAGGATTGTAAAAGTTGGATACTAGATTATTTGGATGGTTTAGTGGACACCTAAAACTCAATTCTTATGCCCAAATAGGTCCAAATTTTTCGAAGGATTTTGGATTGCAAGGATTGGATAGGAGATGAATTGGATGGCTTAGTAGAGCTCCAAAACCCAACTCCGTACGTCCAAATAGGTCTAATCACAGTCATGTAAATGAGTCTTTTGTAAATGTTGAAGTAGTCTGTAACGACGAGCAGTTTCTTGTATTTTTAGTTTTGTATGTGGATTCCAAGTAAGAGGTTTGTCCAAGTGGAGTTATAGGTAGCTGATCTGTTAAACAGGGATTAGCATAATTCATTAACATTTTCCTTAGCAATGAAAAATTTAAGCCCACTTATCTCAAAAAATTGTGTCATTAGTGTAGCCCTTGAGCGATATGTCGTACTTTTTTCTACTACAGTTTCGCTGTATTGCAGTAAATATTTTTTATCTTTTGCAAGTCAGAGTAGACCAAATAGTTTGATCGTAATTATATAATTCTAATATTGTAACAACAATGTTACTAAGATAAATTTTCAAAGGAAATATTAATAAAAACGCTGAACTATATTAACTAACATTATAACTGATAATAACAGATGATAGTTTACTATTTACTAAACCAACAAACACATTACATAGAAATCATAAACATGCTACTCGGCCATTACATAGCGTTACTACCGTCGCCTAGCAACGAGTTCATACTTCTCGGCGAGTCTATGTCGCCTAGCAACGGGGTTAGTTCTCCTAATTTCGTTACAAATATAAATCATAATTAATAATTAAAATAATTGCAATGAGGATCACTGAGGAGAAATGTTCTATTCAGTGTCAGTTCTTGAAGAATCGTTCGTTCCTTCACTAACTAAAGGCGTAATTAGATTTTAAATCAGTCGGTTCTTCTATATTATTACCATACGGATTATTTGGACACAAAAGCTAACAAAAAAAAATATATAAAAAAAATTACTGTTAATACTTAAAATATTCCTCACGATGTTGGCTTCTTCGAGCGAAGGAACTGTACCGGGAAGAGATAACATAAGAAAGGACAAGACAGGAACACGACGGCATAGAGAGTATTGGAATTGAGCCATAAATCCTAGCGGAGGAGCTCGCAGGACCAAAAGGATCGCCGGGGTCCGGTCCTTAAAGGCAAGAAGTCGAGGACTCCTTTGGCCAATGGTCGAGGACTGGTGGTCGATGGTAATGGATCCGGTGGGGGGGGGGGGAGGATGGAGAAGGCGATGGTGAAGGAGAGAAAAAAGAGACTTTATTGTGAGAGAATTCTTCCCCTGTCTGCGGGAATATATTGCCGTTGACCGTTTTTTGTTTCGTTGTTTTTGTTTTTATAGTGGCGATCTAGGAGGACGTGGGATACATAATGTATTCCTTCAGCTGTAATGGCCACTATCTTCCCCCTCGCCAAGTTTTGTATGCCTTCGCGATTTGTAATCTCTGTCTCTATCTGTCGGTTCCTATCGCAGCAGATTGATCTCACTCCTGGGCGGTAAAATGGAAAAAAAAAAAAAAATTATAACTAACAATAACAAATGACTGAGCGACAGGTGTTGGAAGACAAAACAGGAGCATTCGATTATTTAAAGTAATATCTCAACTTGACCTGTCTTAAAGCTATTATCTAAGACATTATACCATCAATTATATTTAAGATTCCCGTGCGTTACATTTTCACACCTGTCTCTTCTACATCGAATCAATCATTATACTTTAATGATTATAAATTTTATAAATTTTATAATCATTATAAATGTATTATAATTATTAGGATTGATGAATTAATTGCTACTTCTATTGGACTTATTTTTATTTGAAAAATAGTATCGAATGTTAAACATTCATATTCAGTTTAAAGGAGACATAATGAAAATAACTTCTGAAATATATCAGGATCCAGCCAGGGCAGACGAAAAAAACAAACTCAATCAGTCATAGGGGAAACTGAAAGTTTTTAACCGACCTAGATGACTTTAACATTCCTTCACACCTCGCTGTATGTTCAATCTCCTATAAGTCTTGATATCTTTCAAAAGTCATTTTAATTTATTTGATTTATGTTCTTACATTTTTAAAAAAACTTCATATATACAATCTATGTAACAAAGTGCTGATGTTTTGAAATTTTTAGAAACGATGATGAATGTTTAACATACAAACTGGATACAAATTTAACTCTTCACCTATATACAAAATATATCCTTTCCATAAAAGTGGTGTACTTGAACTAAAATGTAATGACTATGAAGTTAAATACACGAGAAAAAATTCGTAGACGATAGAATTAGAAAGTTCCTGCTTTGTCCTTATGGTAAGAGGAATAAGATGGTAATCGTTTTATTTTATATTCGGGATTTAAACCTAATTTTCTCTATTCCTTCTCGACTTATGTGGATATTGGGCAGTGATATAGGATCAAATAAATGTGTTGATAATGATTACAATAACTTGTCAAAACTTGAAAAGAACTGTTCATGAGTAGCACTTCAATAAAAATTCTAAACTAGAAGGTCATCTTTTGAGACGCCTCGGAGGATTATCGGGAATGGTGTGGAAAGCAAGTTGAAAAATTAGGGGATATGAGTGGTTATGGAGCTTACTATGGAAGGATAGGTATCTGGTTTGGGCCAAATCAGCAACATGAGGAACACTAAGGTCCTTATGGATAAGTTTATTGGTCACAAAGTAAGGAGCATTGAGGATTTTTTTGAAGGATTTTAGATTGTAAGGATTGGATACGAGATGAATTGGAAGGTTTTGTGGAGCCCTGGAAAGCTCAACTCCGTACATCCAAACAGGTCTAATCACAGTCATGTAAATGAGTCTTTTGTAATTAATTAGGAGCTTTAAACGTATGTCTAGTAAATGTTGAAGTAGTCTCTAATATCGGATTAAGATCCCATTTTAAATTTGTTCCCAATAGGAACGGAAAAAACCAACCAGACATAGATAAAACCAGATAGTTTTAACACCCTATATACATCATACCTGCTGAACCTTTCACCTGTTCTAATTTAGTCTGTTCTAGGTCCTAATATCTTTCAGAAGTCATTTCCATGTTGCTTTCTTAGGTGAGTGCCAGCATATTTAGTTTCTTGTCTTACATTTAAAAAAGAAAATTGGTTTTAAAAAAGTGATGATGAATTTTTAACATTCGAAACTAGTTTCCAAATAAAAGGAATTCTAATAGAAATAACAAATAATTAATGTATCATGATGCTATATTTTTTAACGTGATCCAAATGCCAAAAATCATTTGTGTCAGTCGATGTAAATCATTAGATGAACAATTAGAACTATTTTTCTTCTAACAGTTATTTTTTTAGCGTTTCCTATAAACGTCACCTTACCTTAACTTATTAATATTTGCAACTGTATGAAATATATACGTACATGTAAATGTGTTGATTGTGATTACAATGCCATGTCAATAACTCGTGAAGAACTACTCATCAGTATCACTTCAATATAAATAGTTTTACGCTAGAAGGTCTCTAGGCCATCTCCTTTTCAGAAAACTCGGAGGTTTATGGGGAATGGATTGGAAAGCAAGTTGAGAGACTAGTGAATTTAAGTGGTTATGGAGTTTACTATTAAAGGATAAGTATCTTATTAGAGCTAAATCTGCATATATATGGAACATTAAAATCATTATGGTTACTGTTTTGCTGACAAAGTAAGTGTTTTGAAAAATATTAGACTGTAATGATTGGATACGAGAAGAATTGGTTGGTTTAGTGGAGCCTCAAAGCTCTACTCCGTATGTCCAAATAGTTCTCATTACTTTCCATACTGTATCATTTTAGAGATAAAAAGCTCTGAATGCTGAGTTTTTTTTTTTTTTTTTTTTTTCATTCAATTTCAAAGCAAGTATTTCTATTTAGACGTGGTTTTATATAGACGTAAGTAAAACTCCCGCATTTTCACATCAGTGGTCCTACTTTTATGCCTTGAAATACTTCACCTCTGTATTTAAAATAATTCTTAAATATAGTTGAATAAAATTGATATAATAGACACCGAAGACGTAGAACTCGCCGACGCCGAAGATGATTGTGGCAGGGTTCGGGCAAGGAACCCTGGTCCAAGTTGCGCTGAGTCAGCCCACGTGGGCAGACCAGGTTTGGCAGGAAGCTGTTCTGTACCGCACAGCTGTTTGGTATCTTATACCAAATCCTATCCAAGGCTTTAGCAAAAGATTTTATTACTAAAAGAATCGATAATGTAAAAAAATATAGAATGAATCAGTCCTGAACCACCCTAAAAGGGCTTTGAGAAGCAACGGTAGAGAGTCCTGTTCTCAATATGAAGGTATTTCTTGGAGAAAGTGTGGTCATTAATGTGCATTAACCGCTTGAATTCCTGGCTTATGTCATAAGATCGTTTTAGGGCTATGGTGTCCCTGAGAGTGTTTCCAAGACTCTACTTCGAATTTTGCTTGAGAGGTCATTCCAGGATTATAGGATTATAAGGGTCGAACAAAGTGATTTGTATTATTAGAAGGGTTTTAATGAAATTAGGAAACTTTGTCGACCATATAGTCAAGGGATATTTAGGTTGATATGAATATTAATATGTGTTAGGATTGATGAGTTGTTAGTCACTTCTATTGAAAATGTTTATTTGTACACTGATTTCAAAAGTTAAACATTTATCATCAATTCTAAAAACGTACAAAAATTCAAACATATAATTGAATTGATCTTCATATATTATCATGTGGTCCTCAACTTCTTCTTTCGAATTCGGCCATCTGTGGACCACTTTGAACAATGTGTTTCTTGTTCTTCCGGTGCAATATTTCTTCACCTCTGCCTGATGTGTTCTCGTTTCGCCTGACCACTGTCTATTAATTTTTGTTTTAACTACTTCTGGAAATCTGATCTTGTTGACTGCTGTCCGAAATTTGTCTGCCCATATGTATTCATTTTCTACCGTACCCGTATGTATTCATTTTGTGTTTTTAGAGGCTGTGTTGGAAAATTTTCTTTTTTAGTCTTCTCTTTTCCATTCTCATTAAATTACCATAGAATATCAATCTAGGTTTTCTCATTGTATCACTTAATGTCTTCTATATTTTGAATTTGTTCCGTATTATATTTTAGTTTAAAACATTCTTCATTTTTTCTCGGTCCTAATATTAACCTCAACTATTAAATTGATTGTATTCAGTTTTTGTGGAGGACTTTCTTTGTCTGTCCGCTCACAAAATGGGTGTAATAAGTGAAAGGACCAAATTTCTAATACTGGAATAATTCTCGCTAAATATCATTTCTTGGATTCATTATTGTTCGTATTAATCTAAATCCTATGAGATTAAACTCTCGAAACGAAAGTAAATCCTTCTGGTTTTCGTTTCTAAAAAGGGAAAAGTAAAAATGTCCTCAAACTTAATATACTAATAAAAAAAAGTTATCGGGCCAATGAAGGATTTGTGTCGAAAACGATGCGGAGACTTAGCGGAGCCAACCTTAAAAACCCACACCTGGCCTCCTTTCTGTTCGAAGTAGAAGTGGCCAATAGGAAAGAAGAAGAAAAAAAACAGGTGAAGAGGATGACCTGGGACGCCCACGGCGACTATGCTAATACCAGAGGATTAGGGTGCCCGGTTGCCGGCTTACAACTCCTCGACAAATTAGATATCATAACCTGCCACTCTTCTGGCTAAGCATTCCACACGGAGACAGGGCAATGCTGGAGTGGGTCAGGTGTGTCTTATTGTGCCTGGAACAAATATAATCGTGAAAGAAAGTAAACTTGTCTTTAAGCTAAATCTCTTCTCCATCAGACTTACTGTCTTATTCTTCTTATGTTAATGCAGGGGTGCCTCAAGGGTTGATCCTCACCCCACTTTTATTTGTAACATATAAACATGTCTTGGACCCTTTAACAAAACTAACAATATCAATAACCTACGTTGAAAAATCAGCTGTATTGACAATTCTTTAGATTCAGACTACGCATACCTAGACTGATTCTGAAAAACAACTTTAAGATTGAAAATTTAAATCAAACTAAACCATAAATAATCACAACACATAACATTTCCACAACGGCGTAGTTTATATACGTTGATATATAAACTATTTTCCCCCCCGCTTATTTACTAGATGTATTTGTAACACAATTATAAATTTCTATTATTACAAGAATCAGTATTTTTTTTTGTAAATATTCAAAACTGTATAAAATATACATTAAGTAAAAATGTGTAAAATATATTATTAAAATAACTTGTTAATTACTTGTAAAGCAACTACCCATTGATAACACTTCATTAAAATTTCTGCATTAAAGGGTCTCTAAGCCATCTTCTTTTCAGACGCTACAGAGGATTATTGGGAATTGAGTGTGAGGCAAGGTGGGAGACTAGTTGATTCGAGTGGGTATGGAGTTTTCTATGAAAGGGTGGGTATCTGGTTTGGGCCAAAATCAGAAACAAACTTGAATTAATGATTAGTATTGATACAAAAACAACTGATTACGCTAAACAAAAGTTTTGTATTTAAATATGTGTTCATTTCTAATTCTTTTTGGTCTATTTTTTTTCTTTTCTTTTCCGAATGAGCCAGCAGAGGACCCCATGCCAATTTCAATTCTTTATCCTTTGTTCTTTTCTTCTCTTCCAGTATGCTTTCATCTACTCACCATGTTTCCTCTTTCTGTCCTTATACCATTTCGTACCAGTCCTTTCCTGCCTTTGAATCCTTCCATTTTCAACACTTTTTGCCGAAAGTCTCTATTATTTATTTCTTCTATTTTTATATTGTTTTTTTCTAAATCCCTTTTGACTTCATTGACCCAGCTTGTTGTTAATTTCTTACCCCACAGATATCTGAAAATCTTACTTGTCAATATACTATTGGGTTGTTTCACAAGAAATGTCCGTTTTCAAGTTATAGGGATTTTAGTAAAAATACAATATGAAAACAATATAATTTTATTCGAAGTATTTACCTTCTTTTTCTACACATTTTTCCCAACGTGACAACAACTTTTTTATCCCGGATTTGAAAAGCTCTGAGCTTTGAAGTGAAACAAAATCTGAAAACGCACTTTTGATTTCAGCATCATTTGCAAAAATTTTTCCTCTGCAGAAGTTGTCTAAATTCCTGAAAAGGTGATAATCTGTTGGAGACAAGTCGGGAGAATATGGTGGGTGCGGAAGAACTTCGTACCCCAGCTCTTTCAATTTATGCATGGTAAGTTTTGAAACGTGGGGTCTAGCGTTGTTGTGTAGGAGTATAGGGCCCTTCCGATTTACCAATTCAGGTTGTTTTTTCAATAATTTTTTGGTGCATTTGGCCAATTTCATTGCAGTAGGTTGTAGAGGTAATGGTCTCACCTCTAGGCAAAAAGGAATTATGTATGATTCCAGCCATGGACCACCATACTGTAACCATCAATTTTTTCGGGTGCAAATTTGGTTTTGGCATTTGTCCTGGGCTTTCGTCGATGTCTAACCACTGCCCTGACCGACGCTGATTGTCATTAGCAATCCATTTTTCGTCGCTTAGTTATTATTCTTTCAAGGAAAGGGTCGGTTTTTTGCCTAGCAAGCAACGAAACGCAGGTCTCAAGACGTTTCAATTGCTGTCGCTCAGTGAGATCGTGAGGTACCCATGTATCGAGCTTTTTCAACAACAGAGACTCGCAAAATCCTCTATGTATTTCAAATATTATAAAATCGGACATTTCATGTGAAACAACCCAATATCAGGCATTCGATATAAGTGACCAAAAAACATTCTTCTTTTTCTCAATACATCTGATATAATTTCTGCATTTTGATATATTTCAGCATTACTTCGTAATTTCCAACCTTATTTTTGGGTATTTTGTGGGCCTAATATTTTCCTCGTGATTCGCCTTTCTGGTATTTCTAATTTATCCAAATTATAGTTTAATGCCAGACATTTACCTGCATATAGGCATTCCGGCTTCACTTCTGTAATGCCTTATTTTTACATTTTTGGATAGGTATTTTTTATTGTAAAGATGTTTGGTAATACCATATGCTCTCTCCATTTTATGCAATTTGGTCTATTTATTTATTTTCATTATTTATTTTTTTTAAATTTATAATCATTCAATGTTCTATTGGTATTATATAGATTAGAATAACTGGAAAGATGATATTGGGTTTTCGCGTAAAACAGACACTGCACAATACAGAGTACCGTTTCTCTTTTATTTTCTGTTACAAAGAATTTTCGCACAAATTTTGACCATAGTAGGTACTATTATAATACAGTGTATAGTGGTATAACAAACTATATTGTAAAAAGCAGTATGAAATACTATAAATTATAAAATGTTTTGAAAATATGTCATTAGAAATTCTTTTTATTTTTTGCCTACCAGAAAATTGTAAAATTCTTTCTTTACCTAATAATATGGTTATTATATTATTATTACTTCATATTTATCTATTCCTTCTAGTCTTTATATTCTTCAATTTTCTTTTTAAATTTATTGTCAATTGATAAACGAACAATTTCTTTTTTCAGCCCCAAAACTTGGTGATGATGGGAGAGTTTCCTGACTGTGACGTTAAGGTCTGCGACTTCGAGATCTCTAGGGTAATCCTGGATGGCACGGAAGTCCACGAGATCTTGGGCACTCCAGAGTATGTTGGTGAGTAGTAACTTCCAGCCTGGAATTTGCTAGTATTTATGTTAATATATGCCAATAGATATAAGATGGTAACCGCTTTATGGAACCCGGACGTGCCTAAGAAGGGTATCCTCATCGTGAATCCGATCTACGGTTATGCATGAGGTACAAGAATATATTTTTTTGTCCTCTGCTGGAATTGCGTCCAGGATTTGGACGTATAGTGTCTTAACCACTTAGGGGCTAAATAGATTAAATGACCAAACCGCAGTTGAGTTATCGTTTGGAATGTTTTCAAGGAATGTCTCCAAGACTTTAAAATCTAACCTTCTTAAAATCCTTCCTAAAATCTTTTCGTATTAAACTATATAACCATACAAATACACTTGTTTTTCAACTTCCCGAAAAGAAGATGGCCTCGGGACTTTCTAATACAGAACTTTTAGGTTAGTACTACCAATGAGTAGGCACAAGTTTTTATATCCTGTAATTGTATTTGTAATTCAGCATTTTTTTTTTTTTTAATTTATCTTTATTGGACCTTAACGTTCTTACTTACTCCATATATGGCAATATCTAAAATGAAAATATTGGGTTGTTTCACATGAAATGTCCGTTTTCAAGTTATAGGGATTTTAGTAAAAATACAATATGAAAACAATATAATTTTATTCGAAGTATTTACCTTCTTTTTCTACACATTTTTCCCAACGTGACAACAACTTTTTTATCCCGGATTTGAAAAACTCTGAGCTTTGAAGTGAAACAAAATCTGAAAACGCACTTTTGATTTCAGCATCATTTGCAAAAATTTTTCCTCTGCAGAAGTTGTCTAAATTCCTGAAAAGGTGATAATCTGTTGGAGACAAGTCGGGAGAATATGGTGGGTGCGGAAGAACTTCGTACCCCAGCTCTTTCAATTCAATGCATGGTAAGTTTTGAAACGTGGGGTCTAGCGTTGTCGTGTAGGAGTATAGGGCCCTTCCGATTTACCAATCCAGGTTGTTTTTTCAATAATTTTTCGTGCATTTGGCCAATTTCATTGCAGTAGGTTGTAGAGGTAATGGTCTCACCTCTAGGCAAAAAGGAATAATGTATGATTCCAGCCATGGACCACCATACTGTAACCATCAATTTTTTCGGGTGCAAATTTGGTTTTGGCATTTGTCCTGGGCTTTCGTCGATGTCTAACCTAATTTCTCGTCGCAAGTTATTATTCTTTCAAGGAAAGGGTCGGTTTTTTGCCTAGCAAGCAACGAAACGCAGGTCTCAAGACGTTTCAATTGCTGTCGCTCAGTGAGATCGTGAGGTACCCATGTATCGAGCTTTTTCAACAACAGAGACTCGCAAAATCCTCTATGTATTTCAAATATTATAAAATCGGACATTTCATGTGAAACAACCCAATATTTAAAGAGGGATAGTTGTAAGTTTGTAATATCATTTTGTCGTGAGTTTGTTTAGTGGTTTTTTTTGTTTATCGCTGTGCAACTGCTTAGGTCTTTACCGACAATCATTCATTCATTCTCAATTGATTATTGTCCTCTTCTATTGAAATTGTAATTTATATATCAAGACAAGTTTCGGAAGTTAAACTTGCATCGTTTTAGTTCTATGAGCTTTTGAAATATATCCGGACCTAAAGCAGACTGATATCATTTAGAAGCCTTTTTCCAAACTATTTTTCCATAGTAAATAATTCCAATAGAATTGGCAAATTTATCAATCCTAATTGTATTGATCATTCTTTACAACAATCTTACATCATCACGCGTACGTCCACGTTACTCACTTTAGGTTGTGAGAAACCTCTACAAGCAGAAATAGCCGGATTGTCTTTACGGAACAAAACCAGGAAATGTTTGAAGGATTTAAGAATCGCCTATTGGAACATTTTATCATTATATAGACTCGGAGCCCTACGGACGCTCCTCGAGCAAATTGACAACTATCGCATCGACATCGCAGCGGTCCAGGAAGTCCGCTGGCTTGGAAGTGGTACTCATGAAAAGAAGTACCATACCATATACTTCAGCGGCCACGAAACCAACCATACATATGGAACCGGATTTATCATCAGAGGAAGAGCCCGGCAATTGGTAACTAAGTTTATTCCCATATCCCCTAGATTATGCTACCTACGTCTTAAGGGAAAATTCTCCAACATTTCGATAATTAACTGTCATGCACCAACTGAAGTGTCATCTGAAGAAGAGAAGGACACGTTTTACGAAGATCTCTCTAAAGCCTTCAAGATTTGTCCAGCTTATGATGTTAAAATAGTTCTAGGAGACTTGAACGCCCAGATAGGCACGGAAAGAATACATCTACTAACAATTGGAAACTTCAGTCTTCATCAAAACACAAACGCCAATGGCCAAAGACTGATTGATTTTGCGAAAACTCACGGCCTGGTGGTCGGAAGTACCATGTTCCCAGGCAAAAATATGCACAAAGCTACCTGGAGATCACCCAATGGTGCCTTTACCAACCAGATTGACCACATCTTAATCAGCGCCCGTCACAGGTCCAATTTGATTGGAGTAAGGACATACAGAGGAGCAAACGTGGATTCGGATCACTACCTCAGTATTGCCCGTATACGCGCCCGGATTACCAAAAAAAAAAAATAATAAAAAAAAAAATAGAGGAGGCCCAGTCTCGGTGACGGGATGTAGAGCCACCGATGTATGTATGTATGTATGAAAGCGTTGTGGAATTCAGAAAAATAAAAACTAAACTGTTATTTTTTCTTTTTTTTCCTCATTGCTGTCTCCTCAGAAAATCTCGTTCAATTAAGACGTATTTAGCATAATTTAATGTTGCATAGAGAATCAGGAAGTGACTTGTTAAATATTATCCGCGTTAAATCTCTTAATTATTAACATGGCGTCGCGTTTATTATTGTTATTATTATCGCCCAAGAACATAATTATACATTGCTCTAATTTTTTTTTTTTTTTTTACCTTTTGCCACGGTTTAGAATATAGCACGTTTGATCTTATTGACCAGAAATATTTTTTTACAAAATATCCCTAACAAGTATATTATTAAGCCATTATATAAATTTTATCTCTTTATGAGGATCTTTCAAACATAGACGAAGAAAAAAAATTATAGGATACATAATTTCTGTGCTTTGTTTCTGTTAAAAAACAAAACATGCTCTTAAATCAGCTGTTAAGATAATAATAAAAAAATGTTTTCTAAGGTCGTGTACTATAAATTATCGGTTGGAGGTATTAAAAAGAACAAAAAGATAAAAAAAGAAAAAATATTAATCCCACACGACCTCGAATCCCTAGAACATTCTCGGCCTTGGCGGGGAGAACAGTTCCAATCTACTCCTAGAATTATAATCAGATAGAAAATACATTTTCATTGCCTTCTAAATATAAATATATTCCTTAGATAGTATATATATATATATATATATATATATATATATATATATATATATATATATATATATATATATATATATATATATATATAAATCGTTTTATTTATTTCCTAGCGTTGGGATCCCATAAATGGAAGATACTAGCGCTTCCTGTAGCTAGTAAATAACATTTTTATTGCCCGATATTATTTTACGTGTAGGAATAAATTTGTTACTTTTATTAGGACGGATATTGAGTCCTCATTGGTAGTCATGGGAACTGAATATAGACGAAATTTATTTATAGTAGCCTGTTTTCTTTTAGGAGATTTAAATGCACATGATGAATAGTGGGAGATGGTTGTGGGCCTAAGGTAAGGTATTTTTAACTCGATGTCACCTTCAACGGTGATTTTAAAATCGATTTTAAATCTGTTTACTTTTTAAACAAAATATTTTTTATAATTAGTTTTAAAATGTTATGTGTTAAAATAAATTAGCTAATGTGAACCTGTCTATTTTTACAGCACCAGAGATCCTACATTACGAGCCAATCACCCTGGCTGCCGATATGTGGTAAGCATTCAATATTAAACATAATTAGTTATATTTATTTTCTGATTGTTGGTTTCTCAAAGGTAATTCAAATAAGACTTAATTTTGTTTTTCTCTGTAACAAAGGGTTTTATTTACAATAGGTATTTACATTAATTAAAAGCTGTTAGCTGTTAATACAATACATTCACTCACCTGTAACAAAACAAACTACATTTAAAGCCCTTATTCTCTTCTTCTTTATATATTCATAATATATAATTAATATTAATTAGAGATCATATTAATGTATTCGTACAGGTTAATAATAACAATCCATTCTTATCATTCACAGCTGTTTATTGTCACTTCTAATAGGCATTACGGGTAAGGTCGTATTGCATCATGGGTAGCTTAAGAAAAGCACTCGTTTATGAATGAAGTGGTTTTCTTTACTTATAATAGAGCGTATCAAAAAAATTACCGTTTTATCAAATTCTAGATTTCAAAAGTCTGTTAATATCTTAATGCTATTTATTATTTACCAATACTTAATAATCCCTTTAGAGTATTCTCTAAGCTTGTTTACTAACACTGGACTTCTTCAAAAAAAGCCTCAGTTGGGTTATTTAATTCAAAGAAGAAACATGACAGTGTCCTACCAAATTCTCGTAATTTTAAGACATTACTGGAAAACAAATTCCACAGCCGCTGAAGCAAAAAGGGGGAGGTGTCCTTGAAGAGCGCACTGCGCGGCGTTGGTTTGAAAAATTTAGAAGTGGAGTACGACGTTGGAAAGGAAGAAGGGCTCCGGGCGGCCATTAATGGATATTGATGAGGTTCTGAAGGAAGCTGCTGAGTCAAATCCGTCCACAAGCACTCCCGAATTTGCCAGAGAATGTGGTGTGTCGAAAGATACTGTTAGTCGCCATCTTCTCTCCATGGGAAAGGTAAAAAAAGGTCTGTAGACTGGTCCCTCACGAACTTACTCCTCAACAATCAGTAGAAAAGTTTACAGAACTTCATGGGTTGAAACTCCTGCCTCATCCACCATATAGTCCAGACGTCGCACCTTCGGATTACTACTTGTTTCGGTCCATGGCCCATTTTTTTCAAGGGAACAAAATTGATAATTTTACGAAAGTTGAAAATGGTGTCCAAGAGTTCTTTGACAGCCATCCCAAGGAATGGTATCAGCGTGGCATCGAGCAGTTGGCTACCAAATGGGTAATGACGGTAGATATCAATGGACTATACTTTGAGTATTAAATGTATTTTATATCAAAGAAATAATAATACAAATATTTGTTTCAAAAACGGTAATTCTTTCTTTTTTTTTATACACCCCATTAAAACGGTACTTTTAACAAATTGTGGTGGATATTTTGGGCCGATATGAATGCCGTCTATGGTTATTTTACAGAAAAAGATCAGTTTACATTTACATTTAAATGAAATTTCCCCAGCACCGTCCTCACCACGCACGCTGATAAGACATGGGTGTTTTTAGTAAATAACGATAATTTCATTACATCTCAGTCACTCCAATCTCATGTCACAAACCTTCGTGAATGGTGTCAAAAATGGAGAATTAAAATAAATCCAAACAAATCTCATCAAATAACCTTTTTATATTCCAGTCAATGAAAATATTGTAGAGTGCATGAAATATGGGATAAATTTTACCTTAGGGATTCGTTAAGAGCAGTTAGAAGGTACCCTGGGGAGTGAGCTTAACGTGGGGGGAGGGAAGGTCCCATTTTGTGTTTTTGGATTTTATCTCGAAAAAGGTGGACTGAAGAAAAATATGTTTCAAATCAAAATTAAAGCTAATTAAATTTAAATCTATAGATATTTGTCGAATCCCAACGGTTTTCGAGATATACGTTGTTGAAAATCGGTGATTTTCGGGATAAAACAAATTTTACCTCACTTTTTGTCAAACATTTGCTTCTAGTACCTTCCACGATCGTTTCTCAGAAAAAATATCAGAATCAAAATTAATTCTAATTAATTAATTTATATATATATATATATATATATATATATATATATATATATATATATATATATATATATTTATTAATTTTTTAAAGAAAATTATTACACTGTTTTACAGATCTGCCAGGATCTGACGATTTTTTGAGGCCGGAGGACATCCTTGGCCACTCTCTCCATCCACAATTAGAATTAGCTTTTTCGTCCTTAAGGATTGCTGTTTTAACGGTTTTTTAAGTTATCCGAAGGATAACTTCCGCCATTGTTGTCCTCCAGGATACTGTTTTAAAATGTTATGAGGACACTGTTTTACAGATCTGCCAGGATCTGACGATTTTTTGAGGCCGGAGGACATCCTTGGCCACTCTCTCCATCCACAATTAGAATTAGCTTTTTCGTCCTTAAGGATTGCTGTTTTAACGGTTTTTTTAAGTTATCCGAAGGATAACTTCCGCCATTGTTGTCCTCCAGGATACTGTTTTAAAATGTTATGAGGACACTGTTTTACAGATCTGCCAGGATCTGACGATTTTTTGAGGCCGGAGGACATCCTTGGCCACTCTCTCCATCCACAATTAGAATTAGCTTTTTCGTCCTTAAGGATTGCTGTTTTAAATGTTTTTTAAGTTATCCGAAGGATAACTTCCTCCATTATTGTCCTCCAGTATACTGTTGTAAAATATTTAACGGTTTTAAGATGGCGGTCCTTAAAAGGACAATTTTTTTTTAAATATTATACTATTTAACTGTTTTAAGATGGCGGAAGAATTAATTAGAAATTAAATATATATATTTAAAAAAAAAAAAAAAAAAAAAAAAAAAAAATATATATATATATATATATATATATATATATATATATATATATATATATATATATATATATATATATTATATTAATAAATTATTAAATTTATTTTAATTTCAAATATAAGTTTCTGGCATTTGAAGCAAGTATTTAACAAAAAGTGGGGTAAAAGTTTTTTTTTTTTCTAAAATTATCGTTTAAGTAACGTATATCTCGAAAACCTTTGGCATTTCTACAAATATGTATAGAATTAATTATATAGGAAATTTAATTAGCTTTAATTTTGATTTGTAACATATTTTTCTAGAGTCAACGTTTTCGAGATATTATCGAAAAAAAAAAAAAAAAAATTGCGCCCTTTTCTTTTCCCCTCACCCTTAGCTTACCCCCCAGGGCGGGAACTTTTAGTATGTTTACCTTCTAACTATTCCTAACGAAGCTATGAAGTTAAAAATGATCGGATATTTCATCATCTCCAAAATGTGTTTATTGACTGGGCTAAGATATTTTTTAACTCACATACTCAAACTGCTCTCTGTATTAAAATCTAATCCCTGAAATATCGAAATTATCACGGTTTCTACTACTAACCGTATATTTCGTTTTATTGGTATCATTTTTTAGGAAATAATACTTTTAATGTCTAGGAAAATAAATTATACTTCTTATTGCATCAGATAGAATCAGATAGCTTAGGTTGTGACAGCTAATTTGCTTCGGATATCTTTTAAGAGGACTCGTTAATGGTTTGTGTATTTTCTACGTCAGCTATTTTTAATTTTAAACTTTTTTTTTTTCCTCTCCAAATATTTGTATTCGAAATCGATTTATTTATTTATAAAATTGTCAATTAGGCAACTACATAATTGTGTCACCTTATCTAAACTAGTCCATTAGGATATTTCAATATTTGGATACAGAGGATGTGAACTTTCGGTGGCCATTACCTACCTAGGCGGTGGCGTCACCTGGGCTAGTTCCACTCAAATCAGGTATATTGAAAGAACTTGAAGGCCAACGGATGATATTTGGTGTCCTCAACATCTTAATAGTATGTACGTTGCTAAGCAACACTTATCACAACTAATGGCGGCCAGTTGACAATAAGAGTTCTTACCATTAAGTCCATTGAAGTTGTGAGGACTGTGCTTTATATTTTAATAAATATTAATTTGATAATATTTATTATAAATTTTATAAATTTATAGTTCTGATATTATTTTATGCATTAAAACAAAAACTTTGTTTAACCACTCAAATGATACAATATCGTTAAGAATTATATTTCATGTAATACAGCCATTGTGAGAAATAGTGTGTATTGTGAATGCGTTTAAGATGAGACGACCTCGAGGATGCTCCGGAAACGGGTTCCAATCAGGAAGACCCGACAGGAAACATAAAGGTCTGAAAGTATCGATAAATAAATCGAATAGTCCTGTAAATATCGTGTTTATGGCCTCCTTAGCGAGGAAGATAGGGGGAGGGGGGGGGTTCTTGTTTATAGAATAAAGGCGGGTTTTTACGACTGTGTTAGTTACAGGACACCTCCATTAGCGAGCTAGGTGCTAGGTCGGGTTTATCGCTTCTGTAACCTCCTACTGTATCATCGCTTACTGTTAAATAACTATAATCTACCTTTTTTCAATATTATTTAGTATTTATTGTTTATATATATATATATATATATATATATATATATATATCTTTTTTTTCATCTGGAATACATGTTGGGGGAACTATATACAATAAATATTCTATGATTTTGGCTTTAGCCGATGACTTAGATATTGTTGGAAGGACCCCTACAGATTTAAAAAACGATTTTATGAATCTCCAGATAGCAGCGGCTAGAATGGGTTTTGAGGTCAACGAATCAAAAACCAAATACATTCATACAAGCCCGCAACTGGATGAGCAGGAACCATCTGTAGCTGCAGGCTTTTCGTTTGAAAGGGTCAAAGAGTTTAACTATCTTGGTTCACAAGTAAATGTGGATAAGGAAATACTACAAGCAGAGATCCATCGTAGAATTGTGTCCGCAAATAAATGCTATTTCGGATTACAAAAGCATTTCAGGAGCAGGGCTATATCTCAAAAAACAAAGGTGCAACTGTACCCAGTGGCGCAACCAGGATTACTATCTGGGGGGGGGGCTGGGTTTATATCGGTCTACCCCTCGGTTGTTTACCTGAAGGCTCAAAACTGATTACTTTTATATGTTTTAGTTAAACTAAAACAAGGAATGGGTGGTGTTCGAGACTATATAAATGAAAATCATAGTTATCGACTAAAAAAAATTAGTCGTTTCGGTCGTCTGGGGGGGGGGGGGGGCTTCAGCCCCTAAGGTCCCCCCTTAGTTGCGCCAGTGACTGTACTAGACTCTAGTAAGACCAGTTCTTACTTATGCTTCCGAATGGACGTTACCCAGTTCACAGGAAGCCCTTATCCTAAGGTTCGAGAGGAGAATATTGAGGTGGGGGGACCCAATGGCCGAGTGAGTTGGGGCGAGGGTCTCAGCGCGCTCGTAACCAGAAGGTCGTGGGTTCGAATCCCACCTGGGCGGGTTAAAATTTATTTCGTGGCGGACCCACGAAATGAATCTTGACCTTCCTACCCAGGCCAGTATAGGACTTTAATGGAAGTCTTGGGTCGGAAAAAAAAATAAATAATTAAATATTGAGGTGAATTTATGACCCAGTTTGTACCAACGGAATCTGGAGGATAAGAACGAATGCTGAGCTGACAAAACTCTACAGGGTAATTAAAGTAGGACGGCTTCGATGGGCGGGTCATATGATTAGAATGACCCAGGATCAGATTCCTAGGATGCTCCTGGACGAAAAGATTTATGGGACGAGGAGAGTGGGAAGACCTCGGCTCCGATGGGATCGATGGAGTGGCGACGGATGCTGGGTCCATCTTGGGAATCCGCAATTGGAGAGCAGCGGCAACTAATAGAGAAGACTGGCGGACCAAGCTGCAGGAGGCCTTGACTCTACAAGAGTTGTAGCGTCATGGATGGATATCATTTTTTAGGTATATAATTGTTATATCCGGGGTAAAGTTTTAACACGTTGAGCAGTTCAAATATCTAGGGTCTATTATATCAAGGAAAAATGAAATTCAAGAAGAAATAAGGGCTGGGTTGAAAGCCGGTAATGCTTGTTATTTCTCGGTCCCAAAACTACTCAGTTCGCGCTTAATCTCCACAAATTTAAAAATTAGTTTATACAAAACTACTATATTAACAACAGTTCTCTACGGATGCGAAACATGGCCACTTACGTTAAGGGGAAAACAACGCCTTAAAGTTTTCGGAAAAAAAAGTATTGCGTAGAATATTTGCCGCAAAAAATGATGAAGAAACCGGAGAATTTAGGAGACTTCACAATGCGGAACTGCGCGAGTTATATCCGGTAAATATAGTTCAAGTAATAGCTTGTGCGGCGGTTAAAATGGACATGTAAAGTCGTTGGGTTTAGTAATGATCGAATTCCAACAAAAGTAATCAGTTTTCAGGTAAACAAACGATGGGGAAACTACCTTTATAACAGAAACTTTAACTTTATAACAAGCATTTACAGTTACATGTTAAAACCCATCTGGACGTACGCATCCCAAATTTATGGACCGGCCATAAGAACGCATATTCAAAACATACAAACATTTCAATCCAAATTCCTAAGACTGATAACAGACTCCCCTCCTTATGTGTCAAACGATACGCTACATACAGACTTACGTATTCCGACAGTTAAGACCCATATTCATAAGATTTATCGACATTTTCATGAAAAACTACGTGGGCACTCTACACAAACAGATACAGAATATGGCAACGGTACAGGTTCCTGACTTAACTCAACGGAGGCTGGAAAGGAAGTGGATGAGGGATCTCCTAGCCTAATTCCTAATAATTTAGTATGACGTCAACAGATTGTACCAATTGGTGCTGACTCCCTCATGCCTGATCATGTCTGTTGTTTTAATTTAACATTCACTGGTTGTCAAATTAGTACAGTTGTGAATAAAATTGTTTTAAATATATATATATATATATATATATATATATATATATATATATATATATATATATATATATATATATATATATACGAGGGTGAATCAAATATAAACGGTAATTTTCAAAATTATATTTATTGAATAATATTATACAGAAACTATACCTTCAACATTTTTCAATGTAGTCTCCTGCATTATCTACACACTTCTGCCACCGATTTGGAAGCTTGAATATTCCCTGTTCATAAAAAGACTGAGGGCGAGTTTTTAACCGTTCACGCACGTGCTTTCCGACGTCTTCATTGTTTTCAAATCGTTTTCCTCTAAGTGATTCTTTCAGGGGCGCAAACAAAAAATAGTGACAAGGGGACAGCTCTGGACTGTAAGGAGAGTGTTCGAGACTTTCCCAGCCCATTTCTTCCAATTTATCCCTTGTCAACAATGCGGTGTGAGGCCTTGCGTTGTCATGGAGAAGGATGACATCTCTAATGGGCACACCTCGTCTTTTGTTCCGGTAACTGGTTTTTGCTGACTGTAGCACCTGGCAGTAGTAAGCCGCATTCACAGTTCGTTGATCGTGAAGAAAATCAATGAGTAGAACTCCCCTTGTGTCAAAAAAAAAATTGTTGCAAGAACTTTTCCGGCTGAGAGACGAGTTTTGGCTTTCACTGGGCAGCCTTCATCCTTCCTTCGCCACTCCTTACTTGCCATTTTCGATTCTGGGGTGTAATGGTGGACCCACGTCTCATCACATGTGACGATGCGCCTCAAAAAATCTTGGAGGAAAACGATTTGAAAACAATGAAGACGTCGAAAAGCACGTGCGCGAATGGTTAAAAACTCGCCCTCAGTCTTTTTATGAACAGGGAATATTCAAGCTTCCAAATCGGTGGCAGAAGTGTGTACATAATGCAGGAGACTACATTGAAAAATGTTGAAGGTATAGTTTCTGTATAATATTATTCAATAAATATAATTTTGAAAATTACCGTTTATATTTGATTCACCCTCGTATATATATATATATATATATATATATATATATATATATATATATATATTATTTATTTTATTTTATTTTATTATATTATGTTATGTTATATCAATTGCTCTATTCCAGGTCCCTCGGTGTGACCACTTACGTCCTGCTGACCGGTTTCTCCCCGTTCGGAGGCGAGACCGATCAAGAGACGTTCCTCAACATATCCAGAGCCCAGGTTGACTTCCCCGACGAGCTGTTTGAAGATGTGTCCGACGAGGCTAAGGATTTCGTCAGTAGGCTACTAGTTCGCAACCCAAGGTGATTTATTTCAGTTTCATTATATATTTTTCAATAGGGTTGACCAAGACGTAGGTGGGAGTAAATTTTTTAGGTCTAAATTTAATTATTTGAATTCCTATGGGGTACTCTGGCACCTGGTGCTATCGGTTTTGTAAATCATTTAAAACGTTTTCACACCATCTTTGCTGTCATATTATGTGTAAATTTTTGGCTCTATTGGGCGATTTTAAATTGTTTGAAAGAAATTATATAGCTGGAATTTTTTTTTTTTTTTTTTTTTTTTTTTATAAAACTTTTATTCAGTAATTATTACAATATGCCACAAATGTGGGCAATAAGTAATATATATGGCTTTATGATTACATACACACATTATGTACAATGAAATAAAAATAAATAAATAAATGAAAAATAAGAAAGGAAAAAAGAGAACATAAAAGAACTATGTTATACATAAATAGTTATAGATAGATATAAACAGCAGAATATTACTGATGTCTTTTAAATATTCACTTTTCTCTTTTACCTCCTTTAATTATAATGATCATCCTATCATATGTAATGTTTATTTATGTGTATATATATATATATATATATATATATATATATATATATATGGTAGCCATTTAATGATATTAATGTTACATGTTATGTTTTGCAGTGAACGGATGACAGCAAAAGAATGCCTCAAGCATCCTTGGCTGGCAAAGAACAGGCGAACGACACGACCAGGCAGTAAGAGGAAAACCACTAAGAGTGACCGCAGAGTAGGCTGTTCGTCCTGCGCACCGTCTAACCAGAACCTGAGGAACTACCTGTCCAAGTCCAGAGAGGCCTTGTTCGAGAAGGTCATGTCCAGGAATGCCGAAAAGAGCCTAAGGAAAACTACTTTACTCCAGCAGTACCACAGGACCAAGAGAATGTGCGAGAGTCAAATGTCCCTCGTATCAAAGTCGAGAGAGAAGGCACTCATGAAGGAATCCATCATGAGCAGGTCGAGGGAAAAGCTCTACGGTCTCAAGAGCCTGTCTAAGTCCCAGGAAGTCCTCAATCTCTACAGAAGTGTCCTAAATTTACAAGAAAGTCAAGAAGATAAAACAAAAGCATTCTCAGGCATACTCAAGTTAAGAGGAGACGAGTCTCTTAATTCATCTGTGATGAGTATATCTGATGCAGAAAATAATCACAAAGAAGACGAGGAACCGGTTCTAGACATCATCAGGAGGTTGAGCAACGCATCAGTCGCTGGGGACCGAGATGAAAACAAGGAGAATATAAGGAACATGGTTCAAGATGGCAAAGAAAACTTCTTCAAACCTCCTTTCCAGGAAGCCAAAAGCAACAGTATTAAGAACTCAGTCCCGGAAGAAAACGAACCTGAACCGAGCGATGTAAAAAATAATAACAACCTTGTAGAAAGGCTCGTGTTTACTCAAACCTCTGTAGAGGACCAACCCCCGTCACCCGAGAGTACAGATTCCATGTCTTTTACTGAAGGAGCGACTACGTCGGAAGAAGATCTCAGGAGGCTGGGAGGGGAATCGACAGAGGAAGACGAACCCAGGTTTACGGTGGCACAACTAGTCTCAGCTTACAACAAGCACCAAGAAGTAGTTACCAAGACCTCCCTAGAGGTCACCATGAGCAAACAAGACATCGATGCCAAAATAGGATCCAAATTTCCAACGGGGCCAAACGCTCTGAGGTTATTTATACCAGACATAAAGATAAGGAGACAAAAGCCGAAGAAAAGAATGCCAAGGAAAAAGACAGGAATAACATTACCAGACATTAAGATAGAAGACGTCACAGCAAACGAGGAAGAAGAAATTGAGCTGAAGAGTGAAAACAAAGAAGAGGAAGTGCTTTGCCTTGGAGTCGAGGCCCCACCTCCAAAGTACCTCAGGTCCGAGTCCTTCTCTTCAGAAACCAGCAAATCCAGCCAAGAAGAAGAAGTAAAAAAGCCACCCAAGAAGCCATATTACATGTCCTCGTCTGAGCTGAGGCAGCAGCCATTGTCCAACGTCGCCAAGACTGTAGAGCTCTTCAACAACGGCCATGTCACCCAACAGGGGTTGTCTTCACCGCCCAGCAACAGGCCGGACAGGAAGTCCTTCTCTCTGCCACAGCCACCTGTATTAGAAACAGACAAGATCAGGAGGAAGTCGAGTCCGCCCACCATGAAGCCTTTTATATAAAATAAAAAAAAAAAATCAGATTGCAAAAAAAAAAAAAAAAAAAAAAAAAAAAGAAGAAGTAAAATATTAAGATTTGGCAAAACATTTTCATCTTATTGTTTGTCTTTATTTATTTTATTTATTTATTTTTGCCCGACAGCAAACAAAAACAAAACGAAAAAAAACTTTGCTCAATTTCGGTCCTGAGGTTTTGAGAGTAGTTGAACCGAGGGAGAATTTTGAAACCTATCTGATACGAGGATTGATTTGTATATTATTTTGATTGGTCGACCAGTTATAATTTGAATGTGATTTTTAATGTTTCCATAGTGATGGCTTGGATAGTTACATTCCGTTCTGTAAAGTCCTATATCTTATTTTTTTTTTCTTGATTTTATGATTGCATATATTCAAGACAAAGAATGAATACCATTTTATTTTGTATGAATAAAGTATTATAAGTATATATATTTTTATTATGTATAAATATTTTGATGTGTTTTATAACAAAATATATAACAGTGTATAAAAAAATAAATTATTTGATTTATTCCCACTTCCTTTTCTTAGACAAAAACACATGTTTTATTCCGAGAACTTAACCTAGTAGAGGAGGTTACAGTAAGGCTATTTATTACCTCCCGAACGGGACCGCAGCCTTCGCTGATGCTGAAGAAACTGAAAGAACATAAAGAAGATGCACAAGAGGCTTTGGCTTCGGATACCCTTTCCACTAAGCTCACCATCAAGGAAAACCTACAGAGGGTAAGCGGGACTTTCACTTAGTCAAATCGACTTTCAATCCTTTATAATCGATTACTAGTAAAGGTGACATCTTCGAAACATGTGATAATAAATAATAGTTAATCATACATAGATAGGAAACAATTATTCTGAACTTTAAGCATCACTAAGTTATCCTACACACCTTGGAAATATTTATATGAATTCGTCCCTTCCTTAAACTTACTGACTTGAATTATTCTTAGAGATTTGAATTTTAAATAATTGCGAAGAAGGCCTCAATGTGAATTTCGAATTTAATATAACTGTTAGTCATGTTTACAGTTCATTAGTTCCACTGATGATATTATACAATACATACAATGGAGTTATTACTGCTCTAGGTAAATCACATCTTTGGATTTTCGCTTTCTCAGGAGATCATTTTCATTGGAGGGCCTCTCCAAAAAAAGGCCTTTTTTTTTAGCAAAGTTCGTAACTTAAAGAGGCTTAAGGTATAACTCAAATATTAAAGGAAAGATTGTGTTACTCTAAATTGAAACTGTAAAAAAAAAAAATAATAAAAAATATAATTGAAACTGAAGAATAAATGTCTATTCTTCAGAAATTACAATGCTTTTTGACGATTCGTTCCAAGCTAATTTAAACAATCAAATCAAAAAATTTAAACTGAAATTAAAAACTTATGTTGTTTTTTTAAAAATATATATTTCTTCACCATAAAAAAATTTTATAGTAAAATAACAAGAAAATATTTCTAACCGGGAGGTTATAGGAAACTACTATGGATGAATCTGAAACTTCAAATGCAAACGCGAGATCGATATATTTCTTGTTGTGCTATATCCATTTTATGAATAGAAGTACAAATGTGATTAGCCTAAATTAGTATGTCTTTGATCAATATATTAAATGGAATCAAAACTAAACATAAGTAACACTACTGCAGATCAAGACCCCTGGTGAAAGACAAAAGATGTAACTGATCAAAACAGTTGCATTTTTCAATTTTAATATAAATTAAATATCAATAAAAATGTATTCACCCTCCTCCCAATTTTATTAATTAAAATTCAATAAATATATTTTAATTTAATTTAATTATATTAAAAGTAATATTTTTTATTATTATTCAACCTTTACTAAAGCAGGCAGTGTTAAAGTTACAATTAGTGTTGCCATATTTTAATTTTCGAAATCCCTACGTTTCATATAAAATATACCTACTTCTCCATACCACAAAAAAAGGTATCCCAACAAAAATCCCTACCCATTTAGAATGAAAAAAATATATGTATTTGTTACTTTATTTACAATACTACACCCCTAAATAACAATTTTTAAAGGTATAAGGTGAAACAAATTAACAATTATAAATAGTACACATTTAATATTCAAAGATCATAGTTGTAGGAATATAGCTTCAAATCACAGAAAAATGAACGATTGGTAACGAATTTATCACGTATACATACAATATCAATCTAATTTATATAAAGATACATGCTCTTAATAAAATAACCTAATTTTAATAATAAAAGAACATAGCTGTAGGAACATAAATAATAAACAGGAGTTTCTAATAAAAAAACAAAAAAAAAACAATTAAAAACCACTTTAAAAATATTGAACAACGGGTTGCTATTGTTAGGTTGCTATATTAATCCATCATTACTGGTTCCAAGTTAACAATCGATAGTTTTACACTGAATTCCCTTTTTAATAGGAAAAATAGGACCTCAGAACAATTTTTATAGTATTTATTTCATCTTGAAAAGTAAAAATCCTCACTAACACGAAGTCTATGAAGAACCCCCCCCCCTCCTACGCCCAAAAAAAAGATAAAACCCCCTAAAATAGGTAGAAATCCCTACGTGTGGCAACACTGGTTGCAACATTTCTTGGTCTTTGGATCGACTAGTTCAATTACTTTAATAACGAAAAAGTGTTGACATTATTAATAAATTAGAAAATGTTTAAAAGCAACTGTTGCTCAAATTTGTTTTTAAATTAATAAAATATTTAAAATAAACTTTAAAATGTTATGTAAATTCTTAAATATAAGTACAAGCATAAGACGAATAAAGATAAGATAGCAATTGATGGAGATAAAGGAGGCAGCGATGGGCAGTGAAAGAATGCACAAGGAAACTTTATTTGTTTTTTTGAGTTCAGGTGACGTATGCCAAAGATGACAAATCTAAAAACTTGGCCCAAAGTCAATATTATTAAGCAATTAATTAATGAAAGAAAGTTTCCAGTTAATTTTGTATATAAAACTAATCGGAACAATTGAAGACAGTGACAGATACTTAATTAATCAGAAGGAAACAACAGAAAGAAGGTTGTAGAACTTTTTTTAGGTCCATGAACTGATTAATACAGACTGAGTTAGAAGTTAATAGTTGATTTTTGGGAAGGCTTGATTTCAAAAGTGAACATTGTATTTGTTTATTATTTTATGTTGAGGATTTGTGTCAAATATTGTTTAAAACAAAAAATAGTAAATATCTATTTTAACATCAATGTTTTACTAGCTATTAATTCAAATATTTATTTTTATCATAATTTCATTTAAGTAAAAGAAAAAAATTGAAACGTTTTATTTTTTGTGTACCAGTAGTTGGCACGTTTTTGAAAAATTTTCTTTTGTTTTCTAAATCAAGAGCTCCTTTAAATACTTATAAGATGTATTGTGTATCAGGTGCAAGTACCAATTATTATCTTTAAATGTATGGCTTATAAAAGGTTAAATGGGAGAAGAATTAAATAATTTTTTTTTGTGATCTTATTTTCACTATTAGTGGACACTTGAAAAAATGTAAAATTCAGTTTATTGTAAAATAGTTTAGTATTTTTTTTTACATCCCTCAATAATACCTAAATAAGCATCTCCTGACTGAAGTATAATATACTTCAAGAGCAAACATTGTGCAAGAAATCTTTATTTTCAATTAGCAACAGGTGGTTCCCATGGAAACATGTTACTGAATTTCCATGAGCTGCCACTATGCAACGCCACCTACATTTACTTGTAAGTTTGAAGTGGATTCAAAGCCTAGTTGCTTTATTATAACAATTTTATTATTCAAATGGCCATTACTAGAACAGTGTTCAATTTAGGTAAATTTACAATATATGTAAAAAAAAAAAAATTATTTTATAGTTTGATATTAATATAATTTTCAGTTTTTTGAAACGGTGAAATTGAAAAAGTTTCCAAAATTGTCATATCTAATTGTCACTTGTTCGCTGTTTGTAAATGTGAGCGAGGCTGGTTTGATGGGTATGTATTTCAATTTTTTTTTATTTTAGCCAAAAAATAAATTAAGCATCTTGGCTAATGCTGTAATTTTACACAGGTTTAATGGCAATTTACTTACAAACACTATTCAATCTCAAGCCTACAGAAGTGACGGTTGCTTTGCATTTGTACAACTTTTTGAAATATTTGGCCGTCGTCCTTGGGGCAGTGCTAGCTGATTCATACTATGGCAGGGTAAAGTGAGTCTGTAGTATGGTTTATAAATAATAAAAAAAAAAATATATAAAAAATTAGTTATTTTATAAATAAATACCCAAAAAATAGGTTAAAATGATTGAAACTTTTGCAAATCATAGGAAATAATATATATACAAATTGTTTGTAGTGGGTTATGTCTAGGTCTAGTTGTCAAATTCCCTTTGTCCTAAACGTTTTCGTTGTGTTAGTGTTGTTTATAAGAACTGTTGTTTGTTTTTCTTGTAAACTATTTAATTATTGTGTATAATAAAAACTATATTATGTCTAAGTGCATATAGCTGCAAAACCTGCAATTGCAGCAAAAACACCAACTCAACAAATCTGTCTTTTCACCGTTAGGTTATAATTTACTTCATTCAAGTTTATGTTATTGTGAAGTTTAATTTTTAATATATAAATTTTAGTCTTATACTATGTTGCTAAGAATAAAAGAGGTATCTGAAATTGTTGGTTAAACAAATTTTTTGTTGTATGTTTATTTAAAGCTTAATCCCTGTATTTATTTGTTGAATTTAATTAAGTTTATTAATAAAAATAAAAATACCTAATATACAAAACACTACTTAAAACTAGGAAGAAAAGTTTTTTTGGCTTAACACTTTGACGACCTAGCCATTTCTGTTAATATTTCCCTGTGGACCGAACATTTTTTTTCGCTCAAAAGCTGCATTCAGTAGTTATATAACAATGTCATGCATTTTTATAATCATTAGCAACCATTTAATTATAGTGATTAGGGCAAAAATGTAGTAGGCCTATGAGCCCACCAATGTCCGTGGGGCACTTCCCGTTTTTTTCTAAATCATGAAATAACTATTTTTTCCTTTAATAGGTATTTTTTAACTTCTCTATTGACATATTTTGATTTGTTTTTCATTTGCACACAAAATATTACTCCACTGTTGGAAACAAATGTAAAAAAAAAAAAAATAAATTAATTTCCTAAAATATTGATGGAATAACATATTAAGTTTATTATTCAGAAACAATGTGTTGTTCACTCGATCAGGTATAAAACTGTTCTTTAGGTGATTAACTTGTCGAAACACTTCCAACACCTTTTATTACCCTTTCACTATTTTCAACCCTCCTACCTCGCACCTTCCACTTTATTTAGTATGCTTATAGCTCTTGTTGCAAACAGACATTACTTACAATTAGTAGTACCTTTAGTGTGTTATCTACTACTTACTTAGTAGTATCTTTAGTGCGTATCTTTAGTGCGTTATCGAAATTCAGTTTTTTGTAAGTTGGTCCATTTTTTGTGTAACAATGTTTCATGTAATATCTTCCTGTACCAAGCGTATCGTGGAGTTGGCAATGCAAAATAAATTTCCTTCTGATTCAGATGAGGATACAATCGAATAGATATATACAGTATCGATAGATAATTTATCAGATGATTATAAAGATAGAAGTGCAAGCGGAAGCTTCAACATCAGCCTAGCGGAAGTCTCTCCAATCACACAGATTCGGCAAAAAATAAGGTCAGTTCCATAAAATTAGGAAATACTGTAGAGGATGTTATCAGAAACACCAGAACAAAGAAATATCGAAAAACCAGGTTAAAAAAGTGGTAACATTTTGTAGAGACTAATGAAGAACCTCATTTCTGTTCGCCTTGCTTTGACAAGTTTCATAAAAATTGATAAATGTGATGTAATGTAAACAGTTTTTTTTATTAAATAAATTTTAAAATAACAATTTAGTATTATCTATTTTTTTCATAATTTTCCAAATCCTTGATGATTTTCTTTAGATTAAAATAACTAAAAAATAGGCTAAATAATAACAAATTAGCTTCCAGGAATTGTTATGGCAATAGAATAAAGGTGATAATTATTAAAGCTCAGCCCAAGGTGATAATTATGATCACAAGAACCATAGCTATCATAACAATAAGGTAATTTGATTTTACTTATGTATTCCTGGAACAAAATTGTTTGTGGGTTTCACTAGCGGTCCTATGTGCCCGCTGTGGTCCCCTTGGTAAGTTGCTGAGCGGGCCTATGCGCCCGCTGTGGTCGTTAAAGTGTTAATTTGCCAAGGGAAGGTTGAAAGCCAAGAGGTGGGGGGCTTGAAGCATACCCCCATCCTGCCTCCACCGCCAGCATGCCCACTCTATGATATTTAATAATCTATGGTCTATACCATCTAATTTGAATTGATAATGTCCTGTTGAGACATGACTTTCATTATCTTCATGATTAAGGTAGGGTACACATGTACTTTATTTTTTTTCTTTGTTAATAATTTGGTCCAGGTTTGGAGCAGGCTTTCCCAATTACTAAGAAGCCACATTTACAGTATTGAGAGTCCTTCCTCCAAATCATTTTTGAATCCTAAAATTTGCACTTTTCTGTTAAGAAGTGCCCCTGCTGCTTGGATACCTACATCAACAAGACCAGAATACTCTGTCAAATGTACCATTCAGTAACAAGTTACACTCAAAAGCATGGTTTTATGGTCATTCAATCACTTCAGCAATATGAGAAACCATCTAATAGAGCTTTACCCAGTTGCCTTGAACCTTGGCCAACATCCTTCTCTTCATCCAGTCGATACCTCTTAATTGGAAATTTCTTTTTGGAAACACAATGCTGGAGAAAGAGGGATCCGAGAGAAATGCAGCTACAAACATTGTTTCAAGGAATTTTATGGATGATCTCCCTCTTCCTAGTGGATTTTAGGAAATTAAAAATAAATCAAACTAAACAGAGTATAACGTACCTTTTGCTATTGGTGTTATTTTCATGGTAACAATAGTAAAATCAAAACCATCTAATTTATTTAGCTTGTACCTTTCACTTCCTCCTTTAGTAGTGGAGTAGTATTTTTTTTTTTTATTGCATTATTGTTGTAAATGGAAACCGTTGATAGTTGAGTGTTTATCAGACATGACTTTCAAATGCTAAACATTCATCTTAAGTTCTAAAACATAAATAATTTTTGTGAATCATTAGAAATAATAAAATCGTTTAAAACCATTCCAGATTTTTTTTTTTTAAATGATCGGATAAACATATCCAATAGCCCCATTTTAAATTTGTTTCCAATAGGAACGGAAAAATCCCATAGTAAATCACAAAAATTTGACCTACCTGCGCCCCTTTCACTTCTCATGAATTTAGTGAGAAATACATTTCTATTTCAGTTATCTCTTAGACCTCCTAAGGTGCGTACTGATGTTTTTGTCTTACATTTTTAAAAGTTTAGTGTATATAATCCATGTAACATAGTACTGATTTGTTGAAAAATTTTGTATGTTTAAGAACTGAAAATAAATGTTTAGCATTTGAAACTAGTTTTCTAATAAAATAATCCCAATAGAAGTGGCAATTAATTCAGCAATCCTAATTGTATTGATCCTTCTATACCATCATGGGAATCTCAAGTGACACAATAAATATAATGTAAATATTAAAAAAATATATATATTCTTTTTTTTTTTTTTAAATGTCCTAATCACTCTGTTAAGATATGTTACACAAATTTAAACATGCTAAAAATATTAATTTTTTTCAATAACAGATGATTTAATCTATTTTTTAAGGGTAGTAATTTTTTTTTATTTTATTTTATTTATTTTTTTGTCCTCTCAGTGTAATATAGAGAAAAAATCTAATTTTTATAGTTCTGTTGTTTGTTTTGAAGAAGTTGTCGTTTTTTTGGGGCTTAACGTCCTTACGTACTCCAACTGGGGCAGGAAGGACAGAAGTGAATAAGTAAAATTACCTTAAAAATAAGTTAACTATTAACCTTTAAAGCAGGATTTTCAATATCTGCGTTGTGAAAAATTGGTCAAGTTGTGCTTCTTAATTAAGCCTTAAAGTATCTATTTTGATGCAAATTGTATTTACAGAGTTAATTACTGGGTGCACGATTTTGACTTATCAACAGCCACGGATTTAATATCTTTGTTATTAAGGAAATAATACGTTTGTCCTCGGTATTATTTCTAAAAGTAAAGGAACATACTACCCAAGAATATTGTTATTGTAGGACCCAAACCCAGTATTTCCAATAAGTAAATACCCAATATTTACCAATAGGTAAATACTAAATTATTTTAATATATTTTTACTACAATGTAAAGGATTTTAATTCCTAAATTAACCCTTTAACGAGCAATCCAGGAATTTTTGAATCCATTTCTTCTTTTTCTTGCCTCTGAATGGTTGGCTATAGCCATGGTAACCCCCACATATGTATCATGAAATTTAAGGTTGAATAAAGGATATTAGACGATAATGAGTAGGATAATGCGTCGGACATTACGTCATTTATTGAGCAAAAGGCTTTAAATATGTGTATCCTCCTCCAGGATACATCGCCTATTAAAGGGTTGATATAATAATTTTTAAATAGAAAAATGTTTAATTTATAATTTTATAAATCTAAATTTTATAGCCTTTTATGCTGAAGGAGATGTAATAATATTTAAGTATTTTTATAGTATTACTCCTCTTTATTTAACATTTGTAGGCTACATTTTTCGGAGACAATGCTCCATCATCAGGCTTACTCTTAATCTGTGATTATTTTCACATTGTCCATTTTCATTTTACTAGCCATACTACTGATATGAAAATAATCACCGATGAAGAGTAAGCCTGATGATGGAGCATTGTCTCAGAAAAATGTAGTCTACAAATATTAAATAAGGAGGAGTTATGCCATAAAAATACTTAAAGAAAACTAAATTGTTGGAGCTATAATTTTAGACTTACTTCTGATTATAATTTTCTAAATTTAATAACTGTGCAATATTTATTCCAGGTTGATTATTATCGGACAGATTATATTCTTTATTGGGAATTCGTTACTCACGGTCTCTTCTACTTTGAGAATGGATTTTCCTAGCAGGTAAATATTTTTAAAACTATTGTAACATATTCTGTACAATAATAGAAAACCTAAAAACTAGCTCCGTTTTGGGAGATTAATTTCTGTAATCTTTTGATCAATCAAATTTTTAATATTTGTTATTAATGGATTATATAAAGCCTAGGTTAAGCCATACACGTTCATTTTGATCAACCGACATGTGGCCATACTGCCACCCACAAGTTTGCAATGGTAATGCTATTAAACCTAACTGTACCAAATTTTAACTACATCTTTATAGTTTTAGGAAGGTTTATAATAATAAATTTTACTATAATAATGATTAAAATGTATAGTCTTGAGTGCCAGAAATGAGGTTTGCCAAACTTTCATGTACTTTTATGGTTAGAAATTAAAATCCAACCAGGTAGATCGATAAAATTATTTCTACCAAATTGGATGTTTAATTATACTTTTACGTACTATTCAATGCTTAATCAATGCAATTTTAACCAGGTTAAAAATTATTTCCATGCATGAAAGTATCATTGAAGAAATAATGCTAAATTCCATACTTCAACACAAGATTTTTATCAATAAACAAATGAAATTCAATTATTAGTTAAACTATGTTCTTTATTTATGAGAGCAGGCAAAGCCGCGACGGGGTGTGCTAGTATTATGATAAGACTGGATTATGCTATATAGCATATTATTATTATGCTTTCTTATCTTCAGGTTTGTGTTGTTCCTGGCTTTGGTGGCCAAAGTGGTCGGCCCAGGTTTTATACATTCCTGCCTAGTGCCGCTGGCCGCAGATCAAATGAGGCAACAGAAAACATCGTACACAGAGATGAAAGCATTTTTTGTTTTTTATTTTGCCATTTTGCAAGTGATTGATTTTATCGCAAAACTTTTTATACCGCTTGTACTTGAATTTTCTTGCTTCAATATGGAGTCCTGCTATCCTTTAGCATTTGGTATTTCTGCCATTCTTTCGTTTATACCATTAGGTGAGTAATCAAAACAGTATTATTTGTAATGTGCAATTAAGTTGACTTCTATTAAACAAATAAGATGATAATTGGGGTGTGTAGTAATTTAAACACATAATAAAATATCATTAATTTATTTTGCTGATGTTTCGGCTTTAACTAAAAGTGTTCATCAGGGCTAAAGATTCTCACTCAGTAATCATGTGTTTTTGTAAGTTAAAATTGTGTATATTAGAAAGTTTAGAATGAATTAAGCAAGAATAATACTATATTTATTAGATTTAAGCTCAGAATCTGATTTTAGATTATGCTCAAGAATTTTTAATGCATTCACTGACTGCCAAGAAACTGAAATCTTCTAATAAATTTCATCTTTCTAAAAAGAAAAACCTAGAGGCAATTTTAAGTGACTTTTGAATTACCTGATTCACAACTGTTTATGGAAAACTCATTGCACTGGGTGGTAGGAGGAGTTTGACTCATGAGATGTGTGGCTGAAGAAACTACTGTGTCACGTGTTTGTCATGTCTCAGCAGTCATGCCGTCAGTATGCGCTGATCCATTCATTTATGTTGGTAAAAAAGAGTAGTGCTGTGCCACACACGTCACAATATGCGCCTCACCTTAAGGTTTTTGTCTCATCTCGTGTATAGCCCTGATATTGCACCATCAGATTATGGTTTGTTTAGAACAATGGTTTGTCTTTTAAGAGGTCGGATCTTTGATAATAAAGAGGACATAAAATTTTGATGTGATGAGTTCTTTGCCTTAAAACCAAAGGAAGTATTACCAACATCAAAAACAATATCCGGGAGATAGATAGGTGAAAGAAGTTGAAAACGGTGGACTTAACTTTGGAGAGTTAGTATTCAATAATGTTGAGAATGTATGAAATCTAAAGTTGTATTATGCACAAGGATTTTTGTAAAAATCTAGTAAAAAAGATATGATAGGAAAGTGAATTTGAATGATATTAAAAATAAAGATAGAATAAAATGTATAATAGTTAATAAATAACCTTTTATGCTGAAGGAGATTTAATCAATTATTTAAGTCTTTATTTGGTATCTCCTTATACCTATTTAGCAACTCCTAATACCTAAATATATTGCACCTTTGATCTAGTCTGCTATTGTTTTTCTTTTTTCATTTAAATAAAAATAAAAATTTTGATGAAATCCTGCCTTTCTATAATAATGAAATACGCAATTGTAAGTCTGAAGTACTAATTACAGAAATAAATCAGCAGTTTTATAATTTATGAAAAATAGCAATTAATTATTTATTATCCCAATTTTTTATAGCTATAATTCATCTCACATATTTTTAATGAATAAATCAAATCAATGCTGAATTTATATAAAAATAAAATTAAAATAACTTAAAAAATACAATCATTACTCTTTTTCATGATAATACTTTGATTAACAGGTGTTGTTTCTTCTAGTGTTGTTTTGTGCAATCCAACGATATTGCTTTCACATACGGCCACATCAACCGGTCATCATCCAAGGACTCCAATGCTGTTGGGTTTGTATAAATATTTTAGTCTCAAAGTGTATTTTTTTTATTAATCTAAATTGATATGTATTATTATGTATTAGCATGCGCTAAGGATGAAAATTAAACTTAGAAAAACGTATAAGAAGGATCATTGGCTCTATTACGCTGATGACAAATACGATATGAAGTTCATCGAAGACATCAAGTGTACCATCGATGTACTATTCATACCGATACCATTTTACTGGTCATTGTGTGATCAGCAGGTAATTATATATTACATTTATTATTTTTTACTGAAATATTTTTGTATCGGTATTTAGTTTTAATATTATTTTTATATCGACATGAATATGTCTTTTGGCTGGGTGCCTATAGTTTTTTTTTTGCCCACAAAAATTTAACATTTTAACACGCTCTAGCACAGTTGTTGTTTCTGGGATCAAAAGTTTTCTGACAGTTTCCTGGTCAGAAATTGAATGGAGAATATTTTTTATTATATAATATTTTTTCGCTAGAACCTACTGTTTAGGAGCTATATTAATTTGAATGAAAAAAGTCACATTTAAAGCCCCTTTAAGCAGTAGATAGATAGATATATCCATGTTTTTCTCAGTCAGGGAGAAATTTAGTTATTAAGTAAGGCTTCCTCGATAGAAAAAAGATAATGAAGGAGTCCAAAGTCCCATGTATACAAGTCTACCTCAGTAACATTTTTTTTTTTTCCTGGTTAATAATTACAAAAAAATGTACCAGTAATCAAGCAGAACAATTCGCCATCCTTAAATCTCTAGAATACTTTCAAAATATGAGGACAAAAGATAAAACTATTACAATACTAACGTACAGCCAATGTACTCCATACCAGGTATGCAAGTTTAAAATGTCATTTTAATTCCAATAGAATGCGCTCTTAGCCTATTGAAGGATTTGCTTATCTCTAAACGCTATTTTGTTTGTTAGTCATTTGTTTACAAAAGTCAGTTGTTTTTAAGTCGTTTACGTGGACGTATCATACCTTTCTTTGGTGTTAAAAATGTCTAATTTTAAGCCAAATAAAGAGCATTTGCGGCATGTCATGATTTTCTTATTTAATCAAAAGAAAAAGGCATCTGAATGTCATCGAATTCTTGTTGAGACTTATGGCGATGTTGCTCCAACCGTCAGGACATGTGAACGTTGGTTTCAAAGTTTCAAACGTGGTGATTTTGATGTTACTGATCAAAAACGAGAAAATCGACCAAAAAAGTTTGAGGACTTCGAATTGCAATCTTTATTAGACGAAGACAATACCCAAACCCAACAAATGATGGCAGAACAGTTGAATGTCACTAGGCAAGCCATTTCCGATCGCCTGAGAGCTATGGGAAAGATTCAAAAGGTTGGAAAATGGGTTCCACATGAATTGGACGAACGACAGATGGAAAAACGAAAAACTGTGTGCGAAATGCTGCTTTTACGCCACGAAAGAAAGGGTTTTTTTGCATCGAGTTGTAACTGGCGATGAAAAATGGATTTATTTTCAGAATCCCAAACGAAAAAAATCATGGGTAACGCCAGGACAACCATCCACATCGAGTGCAAGACCGGATCGTTTTGGGAAGAAGACAATGCTGTGTGTGTGGTGGGATCAGAAGGGAGTAGTCTACTACGAGCTTCTCAAACCCGGCGAAACAGTCAATACCGAGCGCTACCGACAACAAATGATCAATTTGATTCACGCATTGATCGAAAAAAAAAAACGCCCAGAATGGGCTCACAGGCACGCCAAAGTCATTCTTCAGCATGATAACGCTCCTGCACATTCAGCCAGATTGACTAAGGAAACGATTTCTTCGCTTGGTTGGGAACTCCTACCCCACCCGCCGTATTCACCTGACCTGGCGCCTTCTGATTATCACCTCTTCTCATCGATGGGACACTCATTGGCGAAGCAACACTTCAACAATTTCGAAAACGTACGAAAATGGCTCGATGAATGGATTTCAAATAAAGATGAAGCATTCTTTTGGAATGGTATCCATATATTGCCCGAGAGATGGACAAAATGTGTAGAAAGCGAGGGTCAGTACTTTGAATAAAATATATTATACTTTTTTTTAAATTACTGTGTATATATTTTAAGAAATAAACGACATTTTAAACTTGCATACCTGGTAAATGATAAAAAAACAGACACTGTCACAATCCCATCATTGAAAAAATAAGATCTTTTCTAAAACACATACAAACTGATGCTAACGATCAAATTTCATTGAAGTGGATAAAAGGGCATTCCAACTTGGCTGACAAGGCTGCAAAAGGGGCATCAAAGGACCCTTCCCTTTCTCTCTCATACTCCCTGATATCTAAAGAACACTTAAAACATATGCTAAAAATACAAGCTGTAGACCAGTGGCAGACACGTTGGAACACAACACACAAGGGAAGACTACTATATAACTTCACTCCAAACTTACGGACCTACATTAAATCAGACTCATGGACTAACTTATACATTTTTTTTCTTTTGTAACTGACTTTTTGTAGCATCTCAGCCTTATGGCTCTTTGTTCCTGAGCCGTGTTTCCTGTATTGTGTTTATACAGTCCTAATGTTTTCATGTATCCGATAATCATAATCGGATCCATGTCTTCGCTGGGGTTTAAGATGGATTCTTCCCCAAAGTGAAGAAACCTCCTCCTTGCCAACATATCACATTTGCATATGATGTGATAAGGCGTTTCATCTTCCTTATTACAGAATCAGCAATTTGGCTGAGATGTTTGTTAATCTGCAATGCCCTGTGTACATTTCTGTCAGGTATTTGAGCTTGGCCCTATCAAGATTAAGAAGTTGTATACTCCTTTTCTTGCAGTTCCCTCCCAGAAACAGTTTTGACTGTCTCAATTGTTCTTGTTGCCAGTTCTGAGAGGCAATTATGTTATAGAGCCTATCTTTTTTTTTTTTTTTTTTTTTTTTTTTTTTTTTTTTTTTTATAACGGCTCTACAACCCGGTGACAGGTCTTGGCCTCCTCCAACCGTTTCCTCCAATCGTCACGGTCCCGCGCTGACGCCGTCCAGTTTCGCACCCCCAACATGCTTCTGGCATCTGCAGCGACCCCATCCGACCACCTAAGCTTTGGTCTTCCTTTTCTCCTTGTCCCATGGATCAGTTGGGTCAGCAACCCCTTTGGCATATCTCCATCAGTCCATTCTGGCAATATGCCCAGCGTACCTTAAGCGCCTTAACTTGTAGGTTGTAACGATGTCTGCCTCTTCAAAAATCGTATACAACTCCTGGTTTGTGCGGCGTTTCCATTCCTCTCCGATTTTTACCCCACCAAAGATTCGTCGGAGAACTTTTCTTTCAAAGATCATCAGTTCTTTTTTCGGCTGCCTTTGATGCTGTCCAACATTCCGATCCATACAGGAGCACGGGGCGCACTAAGGTTTTATAGAGGTAGAGCTTGGTCTTTCTTGAGAGTATTCTCCCTCTGAACTGCCTTGCTAGACCAAAGTAGCATCTATTAGCGGCGGCTATCCTTTTCCTAATCTCCACATCGGGGGTGCTGTCTTGAGTGACTATTGAACCCAGGTACTTAAATTCAGAGACCTTCTCGAACCTGTGTTGTCCTATTGCCACTGTCTCACCTGGCATCGGAACCTCTTCTGATGCCATGTATTTGGTTTTGGACTCGTTTACCTCAAGCCCAAGTTTACTGGCCGAACTCGCCAGAGCCAGAAATGCCTCACTCATGGACTGGAAGGAGCGCCCCACGATATCTACATCATCTGCGTATGCCAACAATTGCACGAGGCTGTTAAAGATGTTTCCGCATCGCTCATCTCGGCGCAAGCCCGCATCTCTTATCGCCTTCTCAAGAGCAAGATTAAACAAATAACAGGCCAGTGCATCACCTTGCCGTAATCCCTTCCTTGCATGAAACTCTTCTGTCAGTTCACCGTTTATCCTAACTACACACCTCATATCCTTCATAGTGACTTTAATCATCTGTATAAGCTTCTCAGGTATATTAAGACCCCTGAGGCCACTGTACAGTTTTTCATGCTGTATGCTGTCATACGCCGCTTTGAAGTCTACGAAGAGATGGTGCGTTTTTATCTTGTATTCTCGGCCCTTTTCTAAGATGGTCCGCAGACAGAAGATTTGGTCCGATGTAGATTTTCCTTTTCTGAAACCGCATTGGTACGGACCAAGTTCCCTTTCAGCATATGGCAATAGGCGTTTAAATAAAATTTGGGATAGTATCTTATATGCACATGAGAGCAACGAGATTCCCCGGTAGTTATCACATGCATATCTATCGCCCTTTTTGTGAATAGGGCATATTATTGACCTGTTCCAGTCGCTGGGCATCACCTCATCCGTCCAAATCATAAGGAGAAGGTCTTGGAGTACCTTAGTGAGTTCACTTCCACCACCTTTTAAGAGTTCCGCTGGCAGTGCATCGGCTCCAGGGGCTTTATTATTTCTGAGCTTGCTGATGGCATCCTCTATCTCATCCTCATCCGGGGGCTCGAGTTCCACTTCTTCAGTCTGGTTTATCCTGTCTTCCTCCTCCTCCTCCTCCTCTACGTCTTGGTCTTCCATTCCCAGTTCTTGTTCTTCGATTCCTCCACTGTTGAGAAGATCATGGAAGTGGTTCCTCCACTCTGAAAGAACTTTGTCCTTGTCGGTGATCAAGTTACCCTCTTTATCCCTGCATGATTTTAGTTCATTTGTAAAGGGCTTCCTTTGTTTGTTGACCCGTCTGAAAAAATTCCTGCTTTCCTGATTACAGCGCAGCAGCTCAACCTTCTCCATCTCCTCTCTCTCCCTCTGTCGCTTCTTGTTGCGGTGTACCCGTTTCTCATCCTTCCTTTTCTGTCGATATTCCTCAACTGACCTCCGGGTGCTTTTTTTAATCATGGCCTCATATGAGAGGTTCTTCGTTTCTGTGGCTGCTCTACATTCTTCATCAAACCAGGTCGACCTAGGTTCTTTCTCCTGTGGTCCCAGAACTTCTTCAGCTGCCTCCATTATTGCCCTATGGCAACTTGACCAGCACTTCTGGATATCCTCAACACCATAATTTCCTTGGCGTATCTTTGAGTCAAGAACTTCAGCATAGTTACGCTGGGTCTCTGTATTCTTCAGTTTTTCCAGATTGTGCCTTCTGGGTTTCCCTGCAGCTTTCGAGTTCCTGACTGAGCATATCTTAGCTGTCAAGTGCGCTATGCTTAGAAAATGGTCTGAGTCGACATTGGCTCCTCTGAATGCTCTTACATTTCGCAGGTTGCTTCTATGCCGTCTTCCTATTAGAATATGGTCAATTTGGTTTACTACGGACCTATCAGGTGTCGTCCATGTTCCCTTATGAATATTCTTGTGTGGGTAGCAGGTACTTCCGACGACTAATCCTCTGGATGCTGCAAAATTTACGAGTCTTTGTCCATTGTCGTTGGTCACATCATGAAGACTATGTTTCCCTATCAATCGCTGGTATATATCTTCTTTCCCTAACTTAGCATTAAAATCTCCAGCAATCACTTTCATATCATACTTTGGACATGCATCTATAGTCCTTTCCAGGAGTTCATAAAAAGCATCCTTGTCCTCTTCATCAGACACCTCAGTAGGAGCATGTACACTCAGTAGGGTATAATTGTAAAACTTTCCACGCATCCTTAGCATACATATTCTTGGGCTTATTGGCTTAAAGCCTATTATCATTTGCCTATACTTTCCCCTCACTACAAAACCAGTGCCAAATTCATGCCGGTTTTCGTGACAACTGTAGTAGATGGAGTGACGTCTTTTTTCAAGAATTCCTTGTCCAGTCCATCTCACCTCCTGGATAGCGGCAATGTCAATCTTGTACCTGTCCAGTTGTTCTAAGAGCAGTTTTAGGGCTCCGGGTCTATAGAGCGACAATACGTTCCAATATGCAAAGTTAAAAATCCTATGGGGGGTGCCGGGTCGTTTCCTTTTTAGACAGATCTGATCCGAGGCTGGTATGGGTTTCACGATAATGGATGTTTCAGGTAGTGGGGCTATCCACCCTCTCTCCGTTCCCTAGTTTGCTGATGGGGCTGCCATCTCAATGCTCGCAAACCCGCATCCCCGTCCGGGGCGGCTTCCCAGGGAAGATAGCCCTAGGGTGTGTAGTGTAGATGATCTTATGTGCAGTGTGCTGTGTTTGTGTACTGTATGTATGTAGGAGTACTGTTCCCCCAACCTGGAGGGCCAGTAGCTGATTGCGGTACAATGACCGGGCGATGGGGTCGCTACATCCCTACGCCAGAGGGATTGATAGATAGAGCCTATCAATCTCACTTTTCGCAAGGCTCCGTGCTATACCACAGATAGGTTTGGGAGCAATGGGATTACTGTCCGAGCCCTGTCTGGCCAGCTCATTACCTGGTATATTTGAGTGACCTTTCACCCATTCAACCCAGATTCTGTTGTTGGTGGCTAGTTTAGTGAGATATTGCTTGCAGTCCTCTACCAGCCTTGATCTGGTTATTTCATTCCTCAGAGCGCTAACAGCAGCTTGGCTTTCCGAGTAAATTTTAATGGTTCTGTCCTGCGTGTTGTAACTTCGACATTGCACAAGGAATCACAGGACATGCGGCAGTAAACAGTTATTTTTATCGATTCAAAATAAGAGATTCGTTCTTATGTCCTTGTGATTTCACACAAGAACAAAATATACACCACCTCATATATGAACGCAGGCTACTCACTGACTACAGAACTATACTACAGTCAAAAACAGTACAGAAACTAGGACATTGGCCAGTGTATGGTCAATGTTTGATGAACAATTTATTTGAAGATTTCAAAATATTTCTCAAAAATTTAATCATTAAAATAGAGGATATAAAAATGAAATATCTTTAAACCACTAAATATTTATAAATTTTTCTCTATATAACTTTGCTGCTTGGTTTTCTTGAATTTTGAATTATTTATGTTATATAACTTATTGTTCTTTATTTTATTTTATTTTATTTTTCTTGTTTATGTTTATATATTGACCTTTTGACACATTTACTATCTCTATGTATATGTAAAATAATAATCAAATCAAAAAATAAAAATTACATGTACATTGTATACATTGTCTACAGAAATAAATAAAATCCCTTCCTACAGGGTTACAATTAAAGACTGATTCAGGTAATGGAAATATGGTATCTAAATATTGGAATAAAATAGAAAAAAAAAATTATTTTGGATTATTTTTGTGGTCAAAGAACAATTTAGTATTAATATAAATAATAAGGAAACTAAATACTGTCAATTGGTAAAATAAATAAAATAAATAAATAAAAAAATGTAAAATATTTGAGAAAAAGTATTTTATACGCAACAAAAACAGTTCCCACGAATGAGAATTATTATTATTAACATAGCACTACATCTCTGATAGTAGACACTTGGCTTGCTCGAGCATTGATCGCCAGTCCTCATGGTTGAGTGCTGCCGCCTTCTAGTTTCTGACACCAAGTAGAGTTAATGTGTCAATAGCAATACCATCTTTCCATCGCAGTTTAGGTCTTCCTAAGTATACTCCTCGTACCATGAATTTGTTCAGTTAGAGCTTTCGTGGGTATTTCCTCCGGACTTCTGGCAACCTGACCTGCCCATCGTAGTAGGGAGAGCTTGAGAAACTAATGAGAACCTAAATCTTTAAAAACAATGTTAACAGAACTGAAATTTGGGAACTTATTCCAATTAATGGAATGCAGAAGTTCTATGGGATAGAGTATACATATCAGAAAAACGGGATCTTGTATGCACTGAATTGACTAAAGATTTGAATCGAAGCATATTGTAAATAGAAAGGATGAAGGGTATTGATAATTTGGTAAAAGATTGTTCCAAGGAAATATTGTCCAAGGATAAATAAAAATCAGCTGTTTTAATGTGCCTCTTTATCTTAGTTAGTGGGTGAATAAAACAGCTGATTTTACGAGAACAAACCCAAAACCACATCCCACCTGTTCACCCCCTCCCTAGTACTTCCACCAGTTCAAATCCGAATCTAACATTAAACTCCTCTGCAAACCATCCTTTAAAATTAATGCCAATGACTGTAACTTAACAATAACTATTTATAATAATTGATGAACTGTTAACATAGACATTTTTATTATTGTAGGTAATAAAATAAAAAATTAGTTTAGCTAATGTTAAGTTAATAATGATTGCAGAAACTCACACTTCAGCAACTAGCAGTACTCGCTTGGCTTTGCTTGCTTGTGCATGCGAACCTTGCCTCGATTGAGTAAAAGTAACACTTTACACACTAGTCAAACAAGCAACTATAATAAGTTCTAAATTATAATCTAATATTATCTTGGAGATTTGAAAATTATCTTAATTTTATTTAATAACACAACTTATGTCCAGATAAATTGTTGAAATAAGTTTGATAAAGTTATAATAACTAGCATTTAAAACCAATTTTACTGAGAAATTTAATTTTCAGTTAGAAAAATTCTTAAACACTCAGAAGTATATTGAAATTAATTTATATTGTTGAGTTAACAATTACATCTAAAAACTGTTTAAAATAATTATTTTCTTTTTCAGATCACTACTTGGACGCTGCAAGCTGCTCGCCTAAACACAGAAATTTGTTCGTGGTTCCAACTTATGCCAGAACAAACGCAAGCTTTCGGGCCATTCTTTTTCTTGCTCTTTATTCCCTTGTTCCACTTTTTCATTTATGATTTACTATATCCATTTAGGTTCCTGAGGACTCTTCTAAGGAGAATGGTAACCGGTGGCTTCATAATTGCGATGTCATTCATGATGGCAAGTTGTTTAGAAACGAGAATAGAGGTTTTTTTTTTTTTTTTTTTTTATATATCAATTTATTGAAATTTACAACTATACAAATATGTATATCAAGTAAATGAGTTGATAACAATTACAATGACATGTAATAACTTGAAAAGAACTACTCATCAGTAGCACTTCAATAAAATTCTACACTAGAAGATCTCTAGGCCATCTTCTTTTCAGATGCCTCGGAGGATTATCGGGAATGGAGTGGGAAGCAAGTTGAGAAACTGATGGATTTGAGTGGTTATGGAGATTACTATGAAAGGATAGGTATCTGATTTGGGAAACTCAGCAACATATGGAACATTAAGGTCTTTATGGATAAGCTTATTGGTGACAAAGTAAGGGGCATTTAGGATTTTTTGAAGGATTTTGGACTGTAAGGATTGGATACGAGATAAATTGGATGGTTTAGTAGAGCCCCAAAGCTCAACTCCATAAGCCCAAATAGGTCTAATTACAGTCATGTAAACAAGTCTTTTGTAATGAATTGGGAGGTTTGATTGTTTGTCTAGTAAATGTTGAAGTAGTCTGTAACGACAAGCCGTTTCTAGTCGCTTTAGTCTTGAATAGAGGTAATAAATTTTTTTTTTTTTTTTTTTTTTTTTTTTTGGTTGAAGAAGGTCTAGAATGCAGTCTGATTTAATAAACTATTCATCTTTTGAATATTAGATTACATTTATTTATTTTTGGAGACTCAACATCCAAGATCTTTTTTGTCCTGTTTGTTAGTTTTTTTGTTTATTATATTTTTTAGAATAAATTGTATTGTTTGAGAAAAATAATAATTTTATCAATATTAAATTTGATATCCCCAAGCATTGTAGAAAATTTTCTTTCAAGCTATGCCTGCTGGAAGTAGATTTCGCACAGTGGGCATAGCTCAACAATATGTCCAATTGTTAAAGGACTCTTACGAAATACACACTTTGGTGAGGCTTCTCTTATTATAAGTTAGCCATGTTAAGGCAAGTATGGCCAATCCTTAGTGTTGCTATTACAGCTTCTCTTCCGATGGGATGTATTCCATTGTTTTATGTCGCTTTTAATACTTTTTGATTTGTTATCTACTTGGGTTTTTTCCCATGATTCAATCAAAATCTTCTTGTCACAATATTTTAAGAAGTTACTTGAGGTACATATGATGGTATAGATGAATCAATACAATTAAGATTGATGAATTAATTGCCACTTCCAATTACTTTATTGGAAAACTAGTTTCAAATGCTTTAACATTCATCTTCAGGTCTAAAACATACAAAATTTTCAACACATTAGCACTGAGTTACATGGATTATATATACTTAAGTTTTCAAAAATGTGAGACAAGAAATCAAATATTGGTACTCGATGAAAAATGGAGATGAATGTTTAGCATTCGAAACTTAGTTTTCAATAAAATAATTCCAATAGAAGTGGCAATTAATTCATCAATCCTAATTTTAAGAAGTTGCATATGCCTAAAAGGGTATAGATACTTTCGACATCTAGTGAGGCAATGGCCGCTTTCTTGGCTGTCTCATCAGTGGCTTCATTCCCTTTTATCCCATGGGACGGTACCCAGATAAGCTCTTTTGCGAGTCCATTAACATTAAGGCTTATGCTTGTGCTTTTCTTATGATTGGATCCTAGTTATATATGTTAAGAAGAGATATTACAGCAGAAAGGGAATCTGTAAATATGACAAGATTCTTTTATTATATATTTCTATATAGAGTTTTATAGATATATATTTCTTTATTCTATATTTTATAGCGTAATGTAACGCCACATTAATCACCCAGCATTCCGCTGTAAAGCTACTGGTGGTTGGTGGAAGTTCATATTTCAAAATTTTAGTATCAATCACAATGGAACACCCTACATTGTTTGTTGATTTTGAGCCATTTGTATTAATGTATTTAAATTGTTTGTATTTTTCCTTGATTTTTTAAAAATTCTGCTACTTATATTGTGTCTGTGTAATTTTAGGGTCCAGGGTTGATATCTTGATCCATATATGTACCCATATATTGTGGATTTATCTTTCAATTGTATCATTCAACTAGATTTTGGTATTATTTTACTTTGTTTTTAAATTTTTTATTATCATTTGGTAAGTTTTTGCTATTTTTAGCTCTGAAGAAGACCTGCAAGACAGGTTGAAACGTCGGCACTGTATATAAAGTTTTTTAAACTTTATAAATGAAGTTCATTTAACCTAACTGCCTCCTTGTTTACTGTCATAAGATACAACATTATAAGTTTAAATTAAAGAAGTCCCGGTAAGAAAAAAATAATTTAGTGAGATGGATGAGCTTGCATTTTCTTATAGGCTCATTTACACGGTCATATATATTCTCAGTTCAGTTTTAGTTTCATTTTAGTTCCGAAGTGCGATCCTTTTACACAATCCATTCATTTCTTTTTATTCCTAGTTATTTCAGTTCTCTGTAGCCTAGAAAAGAGTAGTTGCAAAAAGTTGAGTTGCACGTAAAAGTTAAATTCTGGTTTAAAAGAGTACACTTGTGGTATTAAACAATAACTTATGGATGAAGACTGTCTCATGGCAACAGTCTTAGCTTTAGTTCTGAAGAAAGAGCGGGAAAAAAGAAGGCAATGGAGTAAAGCTTGGCTTGTAATATTGTAGTAAGGCTGGATTGTAATACCATAGTGATCGTCTATACACTTCTCTAGTTTCTGTTCCATTTCTTTCACTGTGTTAAACTTTTTTTAATTTTATATTATAAGTTGAGCGTAGGCTATTAATTTTATACTTGGCCATCGTCTTTGTTGCTTTTTTTTATCATATTCTTGATATTTTTGTAATAGAAGAGTGTAAGCAGTTTCTCTAATGCACAAACAAGTTGAACTTTTATAAATTTCATTAAATTAAACAACAAAATTGTGATTCTTAGACATAATGACAGATTAACTGTAAAGTATTTTCAATAAAACTGTTGAGCGAACGGAGTGAGGCATGACGCCTTTGTTTTCACAAATTATAAGAAATGAAACCAAATAAATAGGTCTTTCCATCCCGTCAGTTTCAGTCTCCGTTTCTGTTCTTCTATATTTTTATCATTTTTACACCTAGGGAAAACAGACAGTCCAACTGAAACTGAAACTGAACTGAGAACGGATATGAAAGTGTAAAAGGGCCTATTATGCCTAGCAACATCAAGTTTGTTCTGATAATTTGTTTTTATTGCCCCGAGTGTCGAAAATTATCTTTCGCAGAAGTAGGTCCTTGAAAAAGGCAAATATAACCGAATAGCTTCCCGTGATATTCCTTGTTGCCATATTGAACAGCAAACATTTGATACGAGACATGCTCCCTTTTTAGGAACCCCTATTCTAATAATTAGTTTAATTTATTAATAATAATTAATTTAATAGTTTTAGTATTAAATTAAATTGTGTGGCTCTCTCATTCATTCTGTGGCTCTGAATATGTACAACATTGTTTATTCTTTTGGGGCTTATCCCAAAATAAATATAGTCTTAATTTATTTATTGAGACAAATGAGATCCCAATGAAGTTATATTACTATTTAAATGACTTTTTCTTTTCATGTTCTCTCCCTCAGTTTTCATACCCTGACCAACCAGCGTCGGACAAAGCTTACTTATACGCGTACAATGGAATTAATAGCAAGATCATTATTGAAATAGAGAACCAGCAAGCTCATTTAGCTCCCTATGAACTATCTCACCTCACGATAGAAATGCCCGAAGAGGAGTTCAAATTTGAAGCGAGAATTAAATATAATGACACGATCCTAGTCTCTCAATTTTTAGCGATAAGACAAACGGTAAATCCACTTTTTGTAATAATTTTATTGATTTTAACAAAATCAAAATGATATTAGGGTAAACCAGACAGTTATTGACACCCTTAAGAAAATATTCATACTAAAATTATAGAAATAATAATCCAATGAAGTTGAAATTTGCAGTTATTTTTCCCTTAATCACAATATTTTCAGTTTAACAAGAAAGTTCAAGTTTTTATAAAAAAATTAGCTCAAGAATAGTGCACCATTGAGCAAGAATTTTCCAACTACTTTGGTTCCGAGAAAAAAGGAGTAATAAATTCTTGTAACAGCTTCATTAGCTTTTCAACAAATAGCAAAAAAATCATTTAATTATATATGCAGTAAAACCTTTTTTGGTTCATTTTTCTGAATCCCAAAGAAGCCAGGCTCTGTCAGTAGAATAGAAAATTTCAAAGAAAGCGGTTTACCGGTTAAAGCTGTGTAGTCGGAGCGATCTTGGGTGGAACGAAACCAGAGATACAATCGAAACTCTACTACACCAAGGGAACGAAACGATCTTTTGGCGTTGGTTTTCGTTCCAGGTGGAACGATAAACTTGAGTGTTTATCGTTACAAACCAGTTCCAAGTTCCGTTCCACCTAGAACGACCTATCACTAATTGACACCCTATGGATATCTTTTAAAATACGGACAGAATTGGAAGTACTTTTGCACAGTTGGAGTTGTAGGAATTCAATTTAAAAGGAATTTAATGATTTTTTTCTTTCTTTGGGTAAATATATTTTTTTTTTTCTAATTTTTAAGATAGGGTGTCAATAACTGCCTGGTTTACCCTAGTATTAATAATATTAAGCTCATATTTATATTTTATTTAATGAAGGCTTAGGTATTTATCGATTGTGTCAATAATGAAGATGTAGGTAGTTATGGTGTGCAGTCATAGAAAAACAAACAAAAAGATATAATATAAATATTAAAAAAGATTAGAAAAGAAAAACAGTATGAAAATACAAAATAGTAAGTCTTAAAAAAGAAAAAGAAATTCACCCTTGCGCTGCCAGATTCAAATAGAATCTTCTGTTGATCTGGTTGCTTATAGGTAATAGGCTTTTTTGTCAAGTACGTTACCTGTATTCCATGCCTCCTCTCCAGTTGACATTTATGTAAAACAATCTATTTACCTGTTAATTGATCCTATCAGCTTCCTAGTTCTAACCTCTAGGATGTTTTAGTGTTCCCGTAAATGTTCTGTTCAACTCCTACATTAATCTAATGTGGCATTATGTACCTATGTTGGAATTACATATTACATTAATGATCTTTGTTAGCCATTTCTACCTTGCTCTCATCACCTTTATGGTCCGATAACTCCTAAATATATTTATCAGTATCTCTACCGAAAGGCTGGTTTGCCTCTGCTCCCGCCCAGAATACACTTATCACCTGATACCAAAATTGTAGCAATGCTTTTCCGATTTACTTGCACTTTAAAATCCACCACTGCTCTTCACTAACGTCTGGCTTTTTTTTTGATAAAAGTAGCGACAGAATGTTTATTTATTATTCTTTTATCAGTTTTAAACATGAAGTGAATATCTTATACTCGTATATGATTCATCCAGCCACCGTTATAAACGACACCTTGTGGTTCTTATTACTACTAACAACATAATATTATTAGTTTTCAGTAATGTCATTCGCACACCTTGCCACTTATTTATGACTTCTCAGGCTTTTTACTATTTTCATTTTATGATTAATTACTGTTCATTTCATTTAGAGACTGCTACTAATCAAAACTGCCCGACCTTTTGCTCACCAAAATGTACAATTTAACTTGAAGGCCTACAAAATTGGCCTAAAAATTAGCACACAATAAATTATTTAGGTTTCTAGGTTTCTCATTGGCCATGTTCCTAACAATCTTCATTTAATTAATCATCAACTATCTCTAACTATATAATTTTGATTTCCTGATGCTGTGATTCATTCATAGGAATTATCTTAGTATTACTTTATATACAATAATTATTACATTGCTTAAGGCAGTATATAATCATTACACACCTACAGGTATAACTGAAAGGTTCACCTGTCACTGGTAACCTGTCAGTTTTACCTGTAGATTTGTGCCCACCTTTATAGTAAATCCCTCATTGTAGGCTGTTACGTATGCAGTTGTTGGTCCTGAACCGATTGATTTCATTAAGATCGAAAAAGGAGTTTATAATATTAATAAGCATTCTAAAGGCAGGGTGAAGCTGAGGTATGTGGTACTAAATATAGTGTAGTTTATTCAGGTCATAGTGATAGTGCATATCTTGTTTTTACATTGAGGTTATAGTGCAGCATAAATAATTAATAATTAATGGGTATACAGTTAAACAGTAGAAATGAGCCGACTAGTCGGCCAAGCCTATCATTACTTGGTTTATAGCTTTACAGCCTTCTGTACATTTAGTTACAGGTTTTTGTTTATCTTATATTTTTTCTTACAATATCTTATAGTTTTTTATGAATGGACCGATATTTAGCGTAGTGTATTCTTGAAAAATTAAACAAAAGTCAGCAATCCACATAACTTGACTTAAATAGTTAATTGTGAAATATGAAATTTAATCGTGCCAAAAAAGATGTGTTCGTAGACTTTCTTTGACAAATCTAAATATAACACAAAAATACTGTACATGTAATTGTAAATAAATAAAAAGGCAATAAATAAAAGAATCATGATTTAGATGGACAAAGTAGTCGCTGAGTACCAGTGTGGTTTCCATCCCGTAAGGTCCACTGTAGACCAAATCTTGCTATGGCAAATGTTAGAAAAATCATACGAGAATAACGTGGACTTACACCATTTATTTATAGATTTTAAGCAAGTGTATGATCATGTTAATAGACAAGAACTGCTGAAAGCTATAAAGAGTTTAGGTATACCTAAAAAGCTTATTAGCCTTACAAAAATGACACTACACGAAACAAATACAGTGGTTAAATTCCATGATTCTCTGTCAGATGCAGTTTCGGTAGGATGTGGTTTAAGTCAGGGAGACCCACTCTCTCCAACGCTTTTTTATTTAAGCCTTGAGCTTGCCACGAGAGCCATTAGAACAAACCCAGGTGGCATAATTTACAATAGACTCACACAACATATGGTGTTTGCTGATGATTTTGTGATCACAGCCCGATCTGAAGCTGCCTTGCAAGTACCTTGCAAGTGCTGCAGGAGTTGAAGTAAACTGCGTTGAGAATAGGGCTTGAGATAAACGAGGATAAAACCCAGCACATGATGACCTCAAGGCTAAAAAGAAGGGAAGAGCAGTCCATCGACCTTTCGACTTATGAATTCAAGACAGTGGAAACTGTCAAATACTTAGGCCTAACAGTAACTAGCATAAATGAAATAATTGCTGAAATTTAAATAAGAATAGCAGCAGAAAGCAGATGCATGTTTTCCTTACAAAATCTGTTAAAATTTCAGAACCTGTCCAGAAAAGCCAATATAATTATTTATAAGACTGTGATCCAACCCATTGTAACGTACGCTTATGAGACATGGACCCTTGCCAAGGAAACAGAAAAAATCCTTTTGGTGTGGGAGAGAAAGGTGTTAAGAAAGATTTTTGGTCCGATTTGTCAAGAATAAATAAGGAGGATCCGCTCAAATAGAGAGCTACTAAGCTAAGTTTTGAATTATGAATAAAGACATATGTGAATTGCTAAAATAGCAGTTTCCACTTTCATATTACATTTCAAATAAGAATTAATATTTTTTATTATTTATGATGCTTGTCCAAAACTGTGATTCTAAAAAATTATATGCTTGTGAATTATTTATTCAGTATTGTAGAAGCTATCGAATTATTTTTTCTTAATATCATAATATTTCTTCTTTCTTTTTGAAGTTTGATGATTGACTATTTAAAAAAGAGTTCCTATTCTTATATTAAATATCAAACTTTAAAGATGAATCTAATTATTTGTTATTTGTAATTTACACTTTTTATCCATTCAGATTAATAAGTAATATTTCTCAGGATAATATGTGTCGACAAATACTATTGTATCAATGCGAGCCTTAGCTTCTACCCTAAAACTTGGTATATTCAAAGGCCTATACTGGTAGATATTACAAGCGTCGAAGAACCTTTGGAAATGAAGATGCTCTCTGGAATGTAAGAAAAGATTATAATATCAATACTGAATAAGATCGAATAAGTGCCGTGTACAAATTAATAAAATACAGTTAGGAATATTTTAGCTATGAGGTCCATGCAGATGTAGACATATCTCGGACGACCTACAACATTGACTTGGGAACTGGCGCAGTCTATGACTTGATGGTTTATCATATCGACAACAAAACGGTAAGTGGAGTTTCATCAAGTTTTTTTTTTTTTTTAAACAAATCAAACATTCCTTAACTCTATAACAGGCGATGTATCCTGGAGGATGCTCATATTTAATGCCTTTTGCTCAATAAATGACGTAATGTCTGATGCATTATCCTACTCATTATCGTCTCCTTTATTCAACCTTGAATTTCATGATACATGTGTGAGGGGTTAATTAAATTTTATTAAATTTCCAATAAAATTGTTTATAAAATAATGGTCAAATTCTAACTGTTTTCAAGATATACGTTAATAAAACTTGATAATTTTTCAAAAAAAATAAATAAATAATGTTTACCTTACTTTTTGTCAAACATTTGCTTCAAGTGCCAAAAGCATATTTATAAAATAAAAGTGAATTTAATGCTCTACAACTATGACATTTTTTCTGAGAAACGATTGAGTAAGGCTCTAGAAGCAAATGTTTGACAAAAAGTGAGGTAAAAATTATTTTTGTGCAAAAATTATCGATTTTAAATAACTAACTATCTCGAAAACGGTTGGAAGTTCAATGTATAATCGAAAAACCCAAAAATAGGATCTTCTCCCCTCCCCCCACCATTAGCTCACCTCCCATGGGCGGGAACTTTTTAGTATGGTTATCTTCTACTAGAATGCGCAATTACTGCGTCGATGTTAAAGCTTGATGCAGCAAGAAGCAGTTGAAATGACGTGGTGCTTAGTTGGCTGAATTGAAAAAAAAAAAAAATAGATTACAAAAACTGACTCTCATAACCTTATTGATTGTTTTCTATTATTTTCTTTGAACAAATTATGGAATCACTTTTATTTAATTGGAAATGACCTATTGAAAGTTAATGAAAGTATTTGACTGAAAGTTAATATGATGTCCAAATTTTAATCTTTCTCAAAATGGCCGTTTATTTTGCAACAATTGAACACAATAACTACATTTTACTAATTAAATGGGTCCGCCGAAAAACGTTCTAAGCGACAAACAAAATTTTGAGTAATCAGTGAAAGAAAATCATAATCAAAAGTACTTGTTAGTTTTGTAAGTTAGATTTTATATTTACATATTAATTTGTTATATTTACATGTATAATAATATGATGGATTACTTAATCGTACTATGACCCACTAATTATCATACAATTAAAAACCTTTAAAATCACCAATTCAGAAATTTTGTCGCTTAGAACGTTTTTCGGCGGACTCATTCAATTATAATTAATGTTACAGTAATTTTTAATTATTGGTAGGCCATCAAGCTGTTTGAAATTGCTCCACCGAACCAAATTAGTGTCCTATGGATGATACCGCAGTATATCGTTTTGTCTGTGAGCATGGTACTCTTCCGCATATCTGCCCTTGCTTTTATCTATACTGAGGTAATTTATCTTTATTTAACTATTTTAAAGGTTTTAATAGAAAATAATAATGGGAAGTTAGATAGAAGCCCCTTTAATCTAGAAAAGGATCACACAATATGTGTTAGAACAGCTTAACTTTACGTTAAATACTAGCATGTCCTTCGCAAGACTCAATTACTCTCTGAAAATGCGCCTTTTTCTCTGAATCAACACTTTGTGATTTTCTGAATACATTAACACTAATCTTAAACCTAATTCTGCCCTAATTATTTCATTCATTTATAGGTAAACAGTATCAAATAATATTTTTTATCAAATACATGTTTTATTTTATAAGGAAGATGGGGTGTATTATACATGACCACAGGTCTGAACTATCTTCTTCCTTATACATATAGTTATGGGGGAAAAAAAACAAAAAATTATATAAATACATCATGTATATATTACTTATAAGGATATATGGGTCATTCTGCCATTTCATCAGAATTTCGACATTGTGATTCCATTAGAAAAAAGTTTTTTTTCATAAACATCTTTATAAAAGTGTACTAATATTACTAGCAAAAAATTCCTTCATAGAATATAGTCTGCACATTTTTGATCATGATGGAAATCATGAAAGTAAGAGAAACTGATAGGGTATAAGGGAAATAGAAAACATTTGCAATTCAAATTATAAAATGTATATAGTATAAAAGAATTGTTAATGGGTATGATATCAACGAGTTAATTAAAAGATATTCGTTAAAATTAATTAAACATTCAAACATAAAACTTGAAAGAAAAAAGATATTATACATTTAAACATTTGAAAATAAAATCGAACATTAGATTAATATAATTAATATTATATCACATTAATATAAATAGTGAAAAATATATATATAAAGTCTTTTTTTTTTTTTATCTTATTTCACTTACAGTTTTTCCTATTGTTATCTATTTCCCTCACTTTAGGTGTGAGGGAAATAGAATTTTGAACTTGATTTAAGATTAACAACACCACATGCATTAAAAAAAAAAAATGGAACTCTGAACTACTTGGGAAACATATAGTTCAATGCAAAGAAAACAAGAATCAAAGTTACCTTCTTTAAAAAATCACTATGAGAGGGAAATAAAATTACGAATGACACGATTTGAACACTTGATTCAAGACAAACTTGGGACAACTGACAAAGGAAATATGTTGTAAGTTAGGTTACCTCAGTTTGGTGGGCTTTTTAAAAAATGTGAGGGAAATAGATTGACCCTATGGGACACAGGCATTAGAAGTCATTTTTCTTTTTGTAAGCAATTAGCCTCAGTTTCAATTATAAAATTCAATATATTGCAACTTACCTGAGGTACTAGAAAAAAAAGTAAGTAATAATTGCAAAAATGGAGAACTTATTCATGTGTATAACAAATAACAAATATAAATTAGGGGTATAAAACTTAATTACAAATATTTTTGAGGACCCAAGGCATTCCTGTGTTTCACATCTTTGAACTGAATTAGTATGGCCCTTGTTTTCTAGTTAAAGATATTGTTAAATAATTATTAATTGTTTAAATTTGTATAAGTTTATTTCTATTTAATGTAAATGGTATAATATCCTGTGCTGCCTAAATATTGAGATAAATATATCTTTCAGACCCCTGATCAAATGAAGTCGCTTGCCTGGTCGATGTGCTTCATGACCCTGAGCACAGGAAATATCATAACGGCCATATTTGGTGGAACAGGAAGTCCAGTAAGGACCCACTAAACTTGAATAATATGTACCTTAAGTTAATTTAAAGTAAGAAGAAGTGCTATCTTTAACCCTTCAGTGGTGGCAGGGCGAGCAAAGTGACACCTTCCACCAAGTTTTCCTAATTATTTTTACTTATAAATCTGTGGAATATCGCTCCACTAGGTTTCACCTAGAACACCCTCTACTAACACTTGACTTCTTTCCAGACAAATAACATCCGTTGTCAGTTATTTCCCAATTGTCTTATGAAGTGCCCAGAATGTTTAATGCCTGTTCTGCTAAAGCTTTAGTTGAAAATGCTATTTCTGAAAGTGACAGTGAATAAGAAAAAAAGTTAATACAATAATATTCATGCTTTAACTTTAAAATTCTATTTAAGAGGAACATTGCTTTTTTTAAAAATATATTTTGTATAAAATTCTGTTGTTTTTTTTTTTAAATACATTAATTTGAAATAAATTGTTAAAATATGTTTTTTAGTAAATGTGAGTTTCTTTAACTAGTCCTAATAAACAAACTAGAACATATTCTAAGTATCGCTTAGATGAATTGTATGTAGAAATTATAGGTGTCACTTTGCTCCCCCAGCCACTACTGGAAGCGAAATATGACCGTCACTACTCAAGGGTTAAACAGTTCATCATAAGCCCATCTGGTAGTGTTGGAAGTGTACTTTATTTTTGTACATATCATAATTGGTTATAAACACAATAGATCACATATAATCAGTAATTTAAAATCGATACAAGGAGGAAAAACAGCTGAAGTCCTGAGCGTCCATTAAATATTAATTAATTTATTTATTTATAATTGAGCGCTACAGTCCTAGTCGGACCTTGGCTTCACAATGTGCAGACAGCCATTCCTATCTATCTTCCGCCTTCCTCCTCCAACCATTCACTCTTAAGTCTTCATAGGTCATCCTAAACGTTGTCCAGCCATCTCAGCGTTCCTCTCAATCGTTTTCCTCCCGGCCTGCTGTTCATCATCTTTTTTTTGAAGTCTATCTTCCTTTGCACACGACCGAGCCACCTTAATCTGCCTACTTTGACTATTCGAATGATGTTGGGTTCACCAAACAATTGTTCCAGCTCCAGGTTGGTTCTTATTCTCCAATTCCCGTTGCCATTCACCGAACCAAAGATTTTTCTGAGGACCTTTCTTTCCCAAATCCTCAGCAACCTCTCATTCTCTTGAGTCAGCACCCAACACTTGCTTCCATAAGTCACAACTGGCCTCATTACAGTTTTGTAGACCGCAATTTCGGCAGATCGAGACCTCATAAATTTACTTAGGGCAAAAAGGCATTTGCTGCCAGCCACTATTCTTGCTTTGATCTCTAATTTCATATAATTTTTTTCTGTTATTAGAGATCCTAAGTACTTAAACGTGTTGCAGCGCCTAAATGTGTGCCCATTAATTTGCACTTCTTTATCTCCATATTCTTGTAGGCATCTTGAAGTCTCCATCTATTCCGTCTTGCTGCAATTTATGGTCAATCCCTTACTCATAGCCGACCTTTCAAACTCTTCCAACACTCCCAAAAGTGCTAGAAATGACCGTGCTGTGATGACTACGTCATCCGCATAAGCCATGTGTTGGGAGAGTCTATTATAAATATCTTCTCTGGGATGTCTTCATTGCTCTAATCGCTTTTTCTAGGACCAGATTGAATATTATGGGCGATAGATGGACCTGGTTGGACTACCATAGTTTTCCATGGTTGTTATCACCTTGCTGGACTTGGTTGGACTAGCATAGTTTTCCCCACGAGTCTTCAAATTACTGGTCACAAATAAGCATTGGACAGCAGTGTTTTTTTCTACAAACAATCAGCAGTGTGTTGATGCCTTAATACTTACTTCTTGGGCATTAAAAACTATTTTTTGGTATTGGAACTTATGTGTAGAAGGAAACGATTATCTCTAGGTAAAGAAAATATTTTTTGAGAAAATAATTTTTCACTTTTTGAAAATAGAACACGGCGAGTTCACATTTCATTTTTCTCAAAATTGTCTGGATTGGACTGCTGTGTTTTTCCCCCTGGCCCTTTACATATTGTACCTTATTTGTATTATTTCATTAATAGAGCACAATTTATTGTTTAAGATTTAATAATTATAAGCTATATTAAAGCATTTCAAAAAAAAAAAAAAAAAAAAAAAAAACCTATTCCTAAAAGAGTGTAGTGAAAAGTAATAATGCCAAAACGTGACAAATGGAGGTTTGGTCTCGGCTATGGAACACAACATTCAGAAATGGAAGTATAAATAATTGAAGGGTGTTAGGCTAGAAGGGGAAATGTCCAAAAAAATCAAAACTGAGATTTCGTCACAAGCTATTAGCTTGTCCCCTGTATTATCACTTAAGGTGGTCTCATGGAGGCTAGAAAGAGGATTGTCACATGTTTTGGAGTTTGAAAGAACCCCCTGATGGCTAAAAGAAGGATGTCCTAGGCGCCAAGGATTTTGTGTTACTATAAATTGTAATAAATACGATGATATTAAACATTTGTTTAACTTCATTGACAAGAAAGTGGCAAATTTCTTTGTAATATTCTCCATTACGTCTGAAAGACCATTTCCATCTATGTTTTAAATGGTTTTAATACTAACTTCAACTTATTATGTATGTGAAATGCTGTTTAATATATTGTGATTTTTAAATATGATTCGAACAAAATCAATTAAAAATTACACTTTTAATACTATATTTATTTTCAATTTTTTGCAATGTTTAGCCATTAAACTTTTTTAAATGAATAACATATTCATTTACTCATTTGTTCCTGATAATAAACAATGCAGACTTAGTAATTTACATGATTTTCAATTTTTTTTTTCAGAAATATAGTTATTAGACATTTCCTTTTCTAACCTAATACTCTTCAATTATTTAAAATGAAGTAGATAGTTCTGGCATGGGAGTCAAAAATCTCAATAATATTGTATAATGGTAAATAAAATCTTATTATAAATAAAATCTCAATATTAATGGATAATTAATTGCGTCAGTGTTTGTATAAGGTCAAATGGAATTCAGTTAGTTCCCAGCTTATCAACAAATGTGTTAGACAAGGACCAAAGAATTAAATGGGAATAGAGAATGTCCTTATAAAAAAAAGTAATAATTAATTCAATTTTCAAAAGGACAACAATGGCAGTAAAAATGAATATCCTTCCGCCATCTTGAAAATCATCAGATCCTGGCAGATCTAAAATTAGTATCCTTTAGTTCCCTGTGAAAAGAATTAACTGGAATAAAGAATGTCCTCTAAAAAATTAAAACTACATATTTTCAAAAGGATGAAAACTAATTGTCCAAGGATGTCTTTTGAATGTCAAAAATCGTCAGATCTTTAAATAGTATCTTTCGGTGGTTTTTGGGTTACATTGCCAAAACAATTTGTACAATTAAATAGTATTGTTTTATTGTAATTTCTAACTGCATACCTAACTATCTACTTCCTTGTATATTTCTATCGTCAGTTATATTACACCAATATGAACATTAATTAATTATTTAATTAATTGTTTCAGTCAACTACCTTCTTAATATTTGGGATAGGAATGTTCCTGTGTATGTTCATCTTCATGCAGGCTGCCTATTCATTCAAATATACCTATAAATATCCTGACAGAACGAAAACGAGAAAATCACTATTAAATGTTTTTTAAATTTAACCGCAGTAATAGTTAATATTAGTTTAAAATCTTAGCACTTCCCAAACAGCATAGGCTATGAAAATATTTTTATTTATTTTTGTTGTTAATTTTGTCATTTAAGAGGTTCTATTCTAACATTCAACAAGCTTTTAATTACTTCCATATAAAAGCTAGGAGTTTTAAAATCAACAAGTCCAAAATTATAAAACTTATTGCTCTTTTCCATTTTTTCTACTTAAGCCAGCCATTCATAGTCTGGTCCATCGGACTATGAACAAATGTGTTAGACAAGGACCTAAGAATTAATCGTTCTGATTATATGCGTAAGACTACCAAACCAGCTTAAAAGGGTCTCTCCATACTCGGTAGTATCAATACTTGGCCTTGAGTGTTATACCATACTCTTTGTATAGACTTTTCTAAGAACATCATATATCAGAAAGTACTGAAGATGAATTGTTCGAACAACTGCATGGACATATTACACATGCGAGTATGAGAGTGCATACCAGTCCAACTGCAGTCCTAAAAATAGAACTGTGAGTGGCTTTGACTTGCTTTGATTGATGAAAAGTAATTTGATGGGATAGACGGATCAAAGAAATTTTTATTAATGAAATTTTTTTTTTCACTTTGGCTAGTGCAATATTTTAATTGTATCTCTCTAACTATTAGAATCAATAAAATATGAGAGAAAGCATAAGTGGATAAAATTACATAACGTGTCCCTGTAACCTCCCTCTCATTATCACATGTTATTTGATTTAATTAGCTAAGGTTATAAACAAATTATAGTAGAGCGTCACTATGACAACTAATATTGTCAGGAGTGGTTCGGATAATCGAAATTCATTAAAAAAAATTATTATGTGTAAACATCATCTTCCAAAAGTTCACTTTTTTCAAATTTTTATGACTCAAACTTCCCATCTCACTGTGAAGATTATGAGGTACCTGATGATTGATTTAGAATTATTTTTGATTCCCATTTTTGTTGATTTACCAACCTTGAAATCAATAGCTAATGTCTGACCCGATTCACTTTTTTTTTTTTGCCACGCAATGATTTCCATTTTGTCTTTAAATGAAAAGAGCTCTTGTTTCTTTTTTGTTAGCATGGATGATGACATGTAGTTTTTAAAACAAAAAGTGATCACCTTACAAAGAACAATTTAAGACTTAGGCAAGTTCTATTATCAACCAAATGATTAGAAAGATATTGAGAGAAACAAATGAAATGGTCAAATTAAGTATACAGTTCTCAGTAAACAAAATTTTAGGTAAGTATAGAAGTTCAGTTTTTGCAGTTTCTGAGAAATAAATATAGATATTTAATCCCTTATAGACATTCATGGAAAAAATCATTTGAAGGTTCCGATATCTGATGTTTAATCGATAATCCACTGTATGTTGTACCTTTCATAAGAAATCAGATCATAAGGATAATCTATGGATTAATTTTTATTGTAATTCTGCACCTAATTTTACTGAGCACTAAATATGGTACAAATAGGAAAATATTTACATCAAGGGAATAAAAAAATACATAATGAAAACGTTTGAAATATATCCTGTATTTATTTCGATATTTACAAAAAGAAAATAATAAATAAATAAAAAATATATTAGCTTAATTATTCTTAAAATACCATTTTTTATTTTAATTTTTACTTGGTATAAATACATCCAAAAATCTTTTTGTTACAATAAAGAAATATTTTTTTTTTAGTGTTAATGAACAATTAAAGGCAAGGATATTCTGTCTTTGGTATGGCACATTTTTTGCTATAAAACTAAAACATCTTTTCTAAGGTAGTTTATCGTTTTTTTTTTATTTTTTATTTTACTGTTTTAGTTTCAAAACAAAAATTACATATTTTAAATAATGAAGGGGAAAAAAAACTTTAATTTTACGTTATCAGAATTACAAAAAGATTAAAATGTTTAAGGAATTTATTCAAAGTATTATCACGTCAATACCGCAATGAATAAAAGCTTTAATTAACATAAAACTTAAAAATAATTTTATTTAAAGTCACTTTTTTTGTTTTGTTTTTTAAATCATATTTATTTGAACTGTTTATATTTACATGGCAGTGGAGATACTGTTTTGTTATTAGAAAGCATAAAAAAAAAAAAAAAAAAAAAAAAATTTGCCACTTTTTTTTCCCCTTCACTGCATACTTATTTATATGCATATTTTACATATACAATAAAACTTGGGTTTTTCCTGATCGATACAACTTACGATAATTCATAGCTCATAAACCAGCCTTAAGGTAAGGCTAAGGCAATACATGATCTATTTAAAATTCATAATTCCCACAATTTAGGTCCCAAATGTGTTCGAATACACATATTTTTTTTAAGTGTACTATCAATCTTTCCAAATTTTGAGTTAAATCATCGCAAATACATTTGCATATTTTTTTCATAATTCACAATTATTATTATCACAGATAAAAGTAGTGCATCTTTCAACGTTCTAAGCATTCTATTTAATTCTTAAGTTTTGAAAAGATATGATGATCACACCGTGGCGTGTGATACTTAAATAATTGAATATATTTACATATCACGATGATGAAGCCAAGTTTAAATATATATATTTTTTTTTTTTTTTCTTCAATCAATAATAATTACAAAATGTGAGATTGCCATGTAACCACAAATATTTTAAAATGAATTTTAAAAAATTTTGCCCTACAAAAACAATATATACAGTAAATATTGTAGAGTATTGTTAATTACGACATTATCAAACAAGAGTGAGTTTTAACGTCTGATCAATCTCGAAAATAAACACTTAAATACAACAATATTTATAAAGAATTAAGAAATCCTAACAGGGCACCCTTGTTAACTACAGAACACAATTGGTTACAAAGTCTTGAAGCATAGGGGTCATTGTATAAATCGCGTTCAAACTGCAAAGATGACTACTCAAACTAATTAAATTAAAACAGCGTAAAAACAATTATATAGATATTTATTCATCAGTACTTTTATAAACTATACAATTATAATAAATAAGTAAACTTTACAATTTTATTTACAATATCCACAATAGCACTTAGAATGTGCACAAATTACAGATCTGAATAACACAACCCAAAATATTTTTTAAAAAGTATCATTTCAAGAAGGGCCTAGTTGTAATAAGTGCAATAAAGCCAATAAAGAAATAGTTGAAGACAGCAAAAGAAAGCAAAGGCTATCTTGATTTTAACATAAAAATGAATTGGCGTTTGTTTTGGAAGAGGTGAATTTGATTAAAAGAACAACAATCAAATATCTGCACAGCGAATTTAGCAAATTTTAGAAATATACTTTGTGAATTACAGCTGTTATCACGTTTCACAGCCCTTTTAATTGGCTGTGTAAATAGGAAAATATAACTATAATAATATAATATAATTTTAAAAACGTAAAAAAACACAATACAATTAAAATTAATATTGGCAATTAAGTTATTATTTAAAAAATAAAACAATAATGAGATTCATAAAATATAAGTGCCTAAATAGAGTGAATCCAGCGTAAACCAGTGAATCGATTGGGTGCGTCATAAACTAAATTTACAACTAATCAGGTTTCAGAAGTTTAATCGTTGGGATTTTAACTAAACATTAAATACTTCATTTATGAATTAATTTTAAACTCAGATGATAAACGACTCACCACTCTTGCTTTCAAAAGAAACATTTCTATTGTAAGCACATTTTACTGATATAGAATAAAATGATGTGGAAGCTTATATTAAAATAAAATTACGGTTTGAAGTCGGTTAAAATATAACCAAAATACTTCCAAGACATGATGTAAGAATGCTCTTCGAGAATAAACTGTTGAAAAACCTTACTAACATAAAAATATGTATTAAAAACAAAACAAAAGCATTTTTTTTTTTTTGTGCTGTTTATTATTGCTTTTAATCACATTCCTAATATGTTTTGTATGTTTTTTGTTGTTTGTCAATAAATACTGGAGAAGTACGTAGAAAAGCTACTAAAACGCAAATTTTTAAATCGCAAAATAATAATGAAATGTTTTTCTGATAAATAGAATGATTTAAATATAAACATATGTATTGTCTCAGTGAGGCAAAAAAAAGGGTTAAAATCTTTCAATCTTTTCAAAATTGATTTTGATATCGTACTATAATAATATTTTATTGGTAAAGATGTTACTATCACGCTGTGCCCTCGACAATAATAATAATTTAAAACTATTGTCTAATCTCCTTATTCGAACACTTATAAAAGAAGAGACACATAATTATTGATCATTTACTAAAATTATAAATGGGGGCAATTAAAATCCATCGAAAAACTTTTATCTAGTAAAGCAAACTTCTGAAAAACAATTTTCAGTCTCGATATCTGCATATGTTATACAGATTTAATCTATATATATATATATATATATATATATATATATATATATATATATATATATATATATATATATATATATAATCCACAAATCATAATCTATAAAGGACATAAATGCTCATATGACTATATGATGATGGCGCATTGAAACTTTCAAATATTATTTTTCAACTGCGATTTTGGTGTTTTTCAAACAGACTCTTATAATTAATTACAATGTTCGAGTTCAATAATCGTTACTTTTAATATTTCCGAGTATATGGAATTGATTATTTGTGATTTCAACATATTCTGTTCTTAATAAATAAAGTATCTTTCAAAACACAATACATAGTTCAATATGATTTTAATTTGGCAAAAAATATATACCACATAATTAAACAAGACATAAAGGAGTCGACCACATACACAATTATTGATTCTCTGGATTAGGGATACTTAGGAACTAAAAGTGACTTTGTCAACGTCACTAACAGACTTTATCGCAATATTTCGATGCAATGCCCTCCGAATAATATTCATCCATACAAACTAATACACAATGGCAAGATATAAAATACGGCACCAAAAGGTACGGATAGTCTCCAAACGGATGAGTCGTCCATGAAATCACTTCGACTGGGCCAATTCCTGCAGCTGCTGGTTGCACTCTTGCTGGAACATGGCGTCGTCGAGCCGAGTGATGGCCTCGTCTAGTTCTTGGGCCCAATCTTCCTGCTTCCCTTCAGACAGCTCTCGCACCTTCTGCCTCAGCTCTTCCAGGTCCTGTGCATTCCCCTCACATCTTAGTCTTATCATCGTCGTCTGTTCCCAGTCTGAGTAATTTAAAACAGTGCAGAAAAAAAAAGAAAAAAATAAAATAAGGGAAGAAAACAAAAGAAAGAAAAAAATAGAAAAGAAATAAAGATAAAATGAAAAAAATAGTAAAGTACAATTGTTGATTAATACAACAAGCTTGAAAATAAAAGGGTAGCAATATAGAAAAATAAAATAAAGTGAAAAATTAAAGATTGAACACGATTTAAACAATAAGTAGAAATTTAAATAGGCTCATATCAGTTTTGGATGTCATGTAATTTTATGATCAGATTGTGACGTACTTAAGTCAGTAAGTTCAGTCTTATACAATTTCAAATATTTAAAAATAAAATTAAGAATCATATAGAATAATTAAGAGTATTAATTTTTTTTTTTTTAATGAGAAGTTTTGTTATAGATAATATGAATCTTCTACATTGCTTGATCATACCGCAATACAGAACAAAGGAGTAATGCTTGTCTTAACATTAGACATACAATATAATAAACATATTTAGAATTCTACTGCATTTGAATCATAGAATTCCAAACCAGCCAAGTCCATTTTTGTAAATTGCTAACAGCTGATTGTTTTAAACAGCTGATCGATAAAGGTAAAAGTACGGTTGGCCTTATTTTATGTATGGCCATTTTATATGTGATTTAACTACTTTTGGGAGAAAATCTTTCAACTAAAGAGAATATAGTAGAAAAACTATTCAATAATAAAAAATAAAAAAATATGGAACTTTGACTTCGCTGGTATTGGAATTCTATGCTCCAATTTTCCTGCCACAACAGCTGTTTTAAGATTTATGAATTAATTTAATCCAATAATTAACAGATGTTGGCCTCACTAAAAAGTTGGAAAAAAAAAAACTATGATGAAGCTTTGTGCATATTCCATTCTGGATATGCGTCATTTTATAACTAATGGATCCTTATTCAAGATAGATAACTCATTGTTTTTATTATAGAACTATCAAATATTGTAGACTACTAATTGGTCACTTGAAAATAAAGCATTATAATTCAAATCCCTACACAAAATATAATGGGATCAGAGATTGTATTTCATAAATTGTGTGTATTAAGCCAAAACAATTCAAAATTTAATTAAATCTAGCACTAAACAGGAAAAGTGGATAAGAAAATTATTAAATGACAGTAGAATTGAAAACATTTAGACAGCTAAAATTGAATAAGAAGAAAATAATCACATATCTAATAATAAAAATAACTGGGAATCTTTCATAACCTCGCGTCCACAACCATATCCATGATAGTGGAAATTAAAAACACAATTAGCATTTAATTGCATGCAAAACCAATTCCCAACCTAAGAAGTTAAATTATCTTAACAACAGCTGCAAACTAAATGGCCGTAAGTAATTATCTCTCTGAACCCCGTTAAAACGTCTCAACAAATAGATAGAATTGAAAAGAAATTCACATAAAATTCTTAATTCATTAAATAAAACAACAATGAATAATTTACCTCTTGTATTGGTTCGACATCAAGCTCATCCTCTGATACAGCCGACGATGTAGCTATCGACAGGCTGCCGATGCTCTGAAGCTCACACTTTTCCATTTCCTTTTCCAAGTCCCAAACTTCTTTTTCGGACCAGCTTGGTGCCTGTTCAGATCCGACTCCGGGTTCTCTTGGACCTTCAGGGCTCACGCTGCGACTCTGAAAATTAAAACAACATTTAAAAAATTAAACAAAACTAGTCTTTGAATAAAAAATTCCAACAAAAGTGTCAAATAATTCATTACTCCTAATAAATTTTATGCAATAGGAGTCCAGTGTTAGCTCCTTATAACACAGTTAGATATCGTTTAGTGAATAATTAAAACATATACCTTATCAAATATATATATATATATATATATATATATAATCTTAATAACATACACTAAATATATTAATACCTTATCTTTCCTCTTGTGATGAATCTCTTCGGAGATGAGTTCTAAACGCCTCAACGACTGGGAGTATTCGAATTTGGCCTTTGATATCTCCGATTGTAGCTGTTCTATCCTTCTTTTCTGCGCGTCCAACTGGCTTTGGCAGACAGCTTTCTCGTCGAAATAAGGCCGAGCCTTCAGAATACTCCTTTTCAATTTCTGCTCCAGCAACGACACCTTAAACAATAAATTAAATTTAGAACCATGGCTCAAAAAACCTTTATATGAAGAAGAAAATATTCAAGTGCATCACTGTGGTGGATATGATTATTGAAAAATCATTATTAAATTGGATTAATAAGCAATTATGATATAAGCGTGACAGCGTATCAGTACAAGATATAAGTTAAAGAGGTTATGTTTACAATCTATGATTTTATAATAATTAAATAGATTACTAGTTTGGTTAAAATAAGGGCCTGAAGAAGAAATTAACATTTTGGCTTAATTAATTAATTTGACTGATTATTTTAGCTCTACATTTAACAGATGTATGCCTTCCATGAAGAATTAATTGTATTAATTATTTTAGCTCTGTATTTAACAGATGTTTGCCTTCGATGACAAAGGTTCAAATAAATAAAAAAATAAGAAAATAATAATAATGATGAAAATTTCAATTGTTATTTTGTTTATTCGAAGACTAGTAACAAATGTTAGACATTCATCTTCAGTTTAAAAAAAAATGAACAAACAAACATTCAAAACTACAGCAAAACAAACAGTATAAATGTAATATTTTATTAATGTTTTCTAATTATATTGCTGGAATTTATTTTTTTCCTTTTCTATAATAATTTTCAAATTGAACTAGAATGTTGAGAAATCTATATTTTAATGAATTGCAGGAACAGAAAATGTATCTAATGTAAAAGTCAGAATGAATTTTTCAAACTTAATGTTCGTAACTTCAGTATTTAAATTAAATACTATTGTTATGATTCGATATAATTTGTTGATTGTCCCCTAACTGTGTATATATTTATAATTGAATGGGTCTGCCGAAAATCGTTCTAAGCAACAAAATTTCCGAAGTGGCGATTTTAAAGGTTTTTAAATGTATAATAAATAGTACGTCATAGTATGATATAGTAATCCATTATGCCATTATACATGTAAATATAACAAATTAATATGTGAATATAAAATCTAACTAACAAGGGCTTTAAATTCTGATTTTCTTTCACTGATTACTCAAAATTTTGTTTGTCGCTTAGAACGTTTTTCGGCGGACCCATTCAATTAATATATACCAAATCAATTCTTTCAGATTTCCTAACTTTTTTTTATCAATCTGAAAGAATTGATTTGGTATATATATATTTATATTTGGTATATATATTTTTTATTTTTTTTTTGGCAAAGAGCTTAAGATTGTCAAAAGTGTGTTAGTAAAACATTCAAACATTTTGTAATTACTGGAAATTAATTCAAAATAGGACCATTGGAAATATTTACTGTTCATTAAAAAAAAAAAAAAAAAAAAAAAAAAAAATAGATTGGAGAAGAAGATAATCAGGAATACTACAGTCAAAGAGAAACACCACATCGAAGTTGAAATACTTTAATGTGTAAAAACATTTCGACCTGCCTTGCAGGTCTTCTTCAGGGCCACCGAACCACACTGGAGAGGAGACGAACGGTGAATCCTGATTATATTCTTCTCCATTCATCTTAACAGTCAACTTTTATGATTAAAAATTGGATTGGTTTGAAATTATTTTATTAACTCAAGAGACTTGTAAATATTTTTTTGTAGACTAATCCCTACATCACGAATTAGTTTCATTCTCGTCTTTGAATTTGTGTCTCGCTGTTGTATGCTCAAATATGTTCCTTCAATATTTTATTTAGTGATCATTCAGTTGTTTTTTTGTTTTTTTTAATGTATTTAGCTTTACAATCATTACAGTTACTACTAGAAGCTAAATAAATATCAAAATGTGTTTAATTTTTGAATTAATATGAATTTTTGTATGTTTTTAGAACTTATGATGAATCTTTAACATTCGAAACTAGTTATCAAATAAACAAAATAAGCACATAATTCATTAATTATTAGTAGTTTATTATCGCTATCAGCTATGGCCTTGATTTCTTGTATCAGGTCATATATCTTTTTTTTTTATAACTTTTTATATGAAACCACGACAACATAAAAACCCGAGAAAGTGATGTTTGATAATATATTACAGTCATGATAAGGCAAGAGGGATATCGCATATTTGTCGGAATGAATCTGGTTCTTATCATCTCATCACGTCTCTGATCTATGATTTAGCTGGATATATATCATATACTTATCATTATTAATGTTATATGCAAAGCACAATTTATAAGGATGTCGTTAATTAAAAATGATTTATTAATACAATTTATATCATTTTTCTCACATCATCAGAGAACGTTCAAGTTAAAATGAAATTATTCCATGTTTAAATATGCATAGACAGAACACACCATTGTTCTGCGCAACTCTATATAAAATGCATTTAAAAACTGTTATTTTGACTCAAAACAACAGTTGTTTTTTTATTATTTATTATATTAAAAAGGCATAACTCCCCATTTGCTTTTATTCATTTAACTACAGGTTTCAGAGCTTGTCTGTTGCTCCATCTTCAGGTTCTACAATCATTATGTTATTTTACAATTCCTTACTATATTATCACATCACTTTATAATTTTTGGTTTTTTAACACGGTGATATTCTCACTTGGTCATCTCTTCTACACTGACCCCACTGGGCAATGTTCAATTATTGTTTTGTTTATTTATTGTCAGCTTCTGGCCTATTTAATTTGATTCCTAATTTACCATTCCATTTCCATTCTATTAGTTGCATTGTCACTACTATTTACATTTTTATTACTTTTATTTATTAATGATTTTATTCTTATATAGACTATTTATATTTTCAATCTATCTATTAATTTAGCATAGCTTGTACCAATTTTATGTGTATCTGTTTTGTAATTTACTGCCTGGTCTATTGTTTTATTTATATAAATTGCTTCCATTATTTTTCTATTTTTGGTTTTATTCTCATGATTTAATATGGTTGTATTTTAAAAGTCAAATTCATGTTTGAATTTGTTTGTGTGTTCGCACAGTGCAGTCTTACCAGGTATGCAAGTTTAAAATGTCGTTTTAATTCCAATAGAATGCGTTCTTAGCCTATTGAAGGATTTGCTTATCTCTAAACGCTATTTTGTTTGTTAGTCATTTGTTTACAAAAGTCAGTTGTTTTTAAGTCGTTTACGTGGACGTATCATACCTTTCTTTGGTGTTAAAAATGTCTAATTTTAAGCCAAATAAAGAGCATTTGCGGCATGATTTTCTTATTTAATCAAAAGAAAAAGGCATCTGAATGTCATCGAATTCTTGTTGAGACTTATGGCGATGTTGCTCCAACCGTCAGGACATGTGAACGTTGGTTTCAAAGTTTCAAACGTGGTGATTTTGATGTTACTGATCAAAAACGAGAAAATCGACCAAAAAAGTTTGAGGACTTCGAATTGCAATCTTTATTAGACGAAGACAATACCCAAACCCAACAAATGATGGCAGAACAGTTGAATGTCACTAGGCAAGCCATTTCCGATCGCCTGAGAGCTATGGGAAAGATTCAAAAGGTTGGAAAATGGGTTCCACATGAATTGGACGAACGACAGATGGAAAAAAACGAAAAAAACTGTGTGCGAAATGCTGCTTTTACGCCACGAAAGAAAGGGTTTTTTGCATCGAGTTGTAATTGGCGATGAAAAATGGATTTATTTTCAGAATCCCAAACGAAAAAAAAATCATGGGTAACGCCAGGACAACCATCCACATCGAGTGCAAGACCGGATCGTTTTGGGAAGAAGACAATGCTGTGTGTGTGGTGGGATCAGAAGGGAGTAGTCTACTACGAGCTTCTCAAACCCGGCGAAACAGTCAATACCGAGCGCTACCGACAACAAATGATCAATTTGAGTCACGCATTGATCGAAAAACGCCCAGAATGGGCTCACAGGCACGCCAAAGTCATTCTTCAGCATGATAATGCTCCTGCACATTCAGCCAGATTGACTAAGGAAACGATTTCTTCGCTTGGTTGGGAACTCCTACCCCACCCGCCGTATTCACCTGACCTGGCGCCTTCTGATTATCACCTCTTCTCATCGATGGGACACTCATTGGCGGAGCAACACTTCAACAATTTCGAAAACGTACGAAAATGGCTCGATGAATGGATTTCAAATAAAGATGAAGCATTCTTTTGGAATGGTATCCATATATTGCCCGAGAGATGGACAAAATGTGTAGAAAGCGAGGGTCAGTACTTTGAATAAAATATATTATACTTTTTTTTTAAATTACTGTGTATATATTTTAAGAAATAAACGACATTTTAAACTTGCATACCTGGTATTATTTTTCTCGTTGTTATTTATTATTTTGCAGTCATATTTATGCTGGTTCACTCTTTTAATTAAATTCTGTTTGGTTTCACCTATGTAATGCATTTCACAATCTTTGCAGTTTATTTTATATAACCTATAACCTGAAGATGGAACAACAGACAAGCTCTGAAACATGTAGTTAAATGAATAATAGCAAATGGGGAGTTATGCCTTTTTAATATAATAACTGATATTAATCTCCTTAAATGAAACATTTAAAGTTGTTTTTTTTTTTTTTTTTTTTTTTTTTTATGTAGATAAAAAATACATAGTCCTGCTTAAAAATGAAAAATATGACACAAGTAAATGTAGTGGAGGATATTATAAGCTATTTTTAGAACACTTTCAATATTACAGAAAATTATTTATGCATTTTACTATTGTTGTATTTTAATATTTGATGAAAATAATATTTTTGGGTTTTGTAACTAAAGAAGTACATACAGTGAGCAGCAAAAGTTTTCGTACACCTACTACATTCACTAAAATATGATTACATTTACTCTCATTACAGAAAAATATTTTTTTATACAATTTCATTTTTCTTCCTCATTCACGTGAGAAACACATCTAATAATAAAACCCCCAAAATAAGGATAACATTTATGTATTTACTCTGTAAATAAAAAAAAGTGTAAACTGACTGCAGCAAAAGGTTTTGTACACTATCAAATTATCTCATTTAATCCCTTAAATACTTAAGGTCTGATTTACAGAACTTAACTAATTGTTTATCCTGCCTCTTTCTGGCTATTTTCTAATCAGTTTCTATACAAAGAGTGTTTTATAAACAGCCACGGCTGAATATTCAGAATACCTCTATTCTAAAGTGATTACATATACTTTTCTTCAAATAACAGCGATATTCGTACGTCCAGATTAGTTCCATGACTAATGTACTTCGTTCAACGGTCCAATACATAATCAAACATATTAAAAAAAAACGTAAGACTAGAAGATAAGGGCCGATCGGGAAGGCCGAGATGGGAGGAGTTTGAGATGAGATGAGATGAGAAAAGTTAATTCTGTCATCAAATTTTCGAACTGAGCAACATCAACAGAGCGTGTAAAAAAAAACCCTAACACTTGAAAAATATAGGCAGACATGACTTCTTTCATTCACACTCATATAGCTCCTAAACGGTAGGTCCTAGCAACAAGTGTTATACAAAAAAAATTGAATGGGTCCACTGAAAAATGCTCTAAGCGAAAAAATTTCTGTGATTTTAAAGGTTTTTAAATGTATAATAGTACATCATAGTATGATATAGTACTCCATTATGTTATTATACATGTCATACATACATACATGTAAATATAACAAATTACAAGGTGAAAAAAAATCTAACCTACAAAACTAACAATAACTTTAAATTATGATTTTCTTTCACTCATCAAAATTTTATGTTTGTCACTTAGAACGTTTTTCAGCGGACCCATTCAATTATTCTCCATTAAATTTCTGATAAAGAAATTTTCAAATTTTCAATCTGAGCAACACTAACAGAGCAAGAGCATGTTATAATTAACATTTTTGAGCGTGATAACAAAGTGTAGAACCTCAGCCAAAAGATATATCCATAAAGTATATTTTTTTAAATTTTAACATTTATAAAAAAAATTAATTAAATTAAAACTTTAAATATAAAAAAAAATTAAGATACTTTTAAATATAAGGATTTACATATGCATTCCAATAGATCATGCATTTTACTAAAACCTGTCCACAGAGGAGACTAGCATTCCTATGTGTAGCAGCTGACACCGTAAATTCATCTTGTAAAGTGATCCATTAGGCAAATATATAGATTGTTTCCTCTATAATTTATTCTATGCCTACTAGCGACTATTAAGCCATCAAGTGCCTTGCGGTAAAGTAAAAGGAGGATTTAAATCATGGGGTATCATCCATCCCAGAAGAACAACTAAAAAATTCTAAAACACAGCCAAGATACTCATTATTAATTATATTATTACTTTTAACGAATCTCGATTTTCTTAATTTTTTTTTTTCAGTTTAATACATTTCTTCTTAATGCGTAAGGGGTATAAATAGTAATGATAAAAAATTAAAATGAAACATTTTCGATAATCTTGAAATGTTCTTACCCTCTGTTCTGCTACGTGGAACAAAGCAGCCCTTTTCTGGTGTTCCTGGCCACTTTGCGCCTTCTGATATTCAGCCTCGGTAACCTTGATAAAGGATTGCATAAATAAATTAATATAATTGATAATTATAAATAATATATAATAGAAATATGTTATAATAGCAGAAAAAAAAATACATTAATTTGGATAACAACATGCTATGTAAAAAAAAAAAAAAAAAAAAAAAAAAAAAAAAAAAAAAAAAAAAAAAAAAAAAAAAAAAAAAAAAAAAAAAAAAAAATTGAATTAAAAAAAGATAAAATTACCTTAATAGTTGCATGATTTAGCATTTCCTGCCAGGCATTGTCAAACTTCCATTCGTGCTGCTTGCTGAGAAATCTCGCTTCTGCCAGTGCTACAGTCTCTTTCGCTGCCTGATGAATCTCTGTATATAAAAGATAACAAAATTATAAATTAATTTCTTTATGCGTTCAAAGTTCTTTAATTATTATTATTAGTCTAATGATAGGACCGAATTGGTATTATTAAAAACTTAAATAATATAAATTAATAAATGATTTACTAAAAATTTATATATAGAAATAATAATTTTTTTTTTTTAATAATACTACATACACTCCCATATTTTTATGTAGTCAGAATATTTTGATTTTTATTCCAGTATGTATCTGATAAACGCCAATAAAAAAAGAACGGCTAAAATGTTGTCATAAACTAAATAATTTTAACAAATTTTTATATTTCTTTTTTACCACAGTCTCTTGATTTTTGAAGATGAATGCTTTCATGAATAAAATTGTTATTGTTATTATTTTTTAATGAAAATGAAATATGATTAAATTTATTTTGATAGATGAAGAAAAAAAAAAATCAGATCACTAGTTGTTTTTTTTTTATTTTTTCTTCAGAAAACAATCAATAATTCTAAAAATGAAGTTAAAATTAGTGAGATATATAAAATTGTATTCATTTATTTATATTCTTGCTGGTTCATTTATATTATGGTTGTTCAGTAATTTTGTTTTAAAATTTAAATTTACAAACCCTACAAGGTGCCTCAGATAGGAATATGGCCTCAGGAACTTCTAATACCAAACTTTCTTTCACATTTACTAGATTTATTTTTTGTTGATATAAATTTCAATAAACAGATAATTTTAAAAAATGATGTAACAAGATGATTAGTTTCGAGTTGTTTATTGGCAATTACCAAAATAATTAAGGTATTTATTAACTTTTTTTAGATTTTTAATTTACACTTGTTATCTTTATTTATTTAATAATAATATTTTAAAATATATATTTCCATTTTATCATTGATTGATATGGGACCTATGCCCTAGATTTTCATGGTAAAATAAATTAAACAAAACAATGATTTGTATGTTTCATTAACAGTCTCATTACTGAATAATGCAAAAATTACTAGGAACTGTTTCATTATAACCATTCATCACTAATAATGAAATAAAGGTGAAACCATTAATTCGATTTTTAAATTTATTATCTATTTGTCTTCATAATTAAAGAAAAATTATACATATTTTACATATTAAGTAAAATATGAACATCTGTAATACACTCCATAATTATACATTATAAGAATTCAAAATTCATATTTAAAAAAAAAAAAAAGAGGGCTGTTTTATTTAGTTACTATGACAACCTTCATATAAACAACTTTCCTCTCCATCTTTATAACTATTTTGACTTTAATTCAGAAATAAATGTATTGATACGAACATAAATAAACATACTTTTGAATGAAATAAAATTATAAATTCAATAGAAATAAAAAGAAAAACACTGTTACATTATTTTTGAATGATCCTAACAAAAAGTCATTATTCTCTCAAATAAGGTATCAAGGTATCAAACAGTAGTTAATAGTCAGCTTTTCGCCATTTCAAGCTTTATCAGAATGAAAGTGAACACAATCACATTAACATAGATAAGAGACAGTACATCTCACCACAAAACCTACCAAAGATAATTAAATAGTATGTCATTCATCATATTTGATAGAATGTCACTATCATACATATCAGCAGATATTAATATAATGATGCCTAAATTGGTATAACGTTCATCAGTTCATTTTCAAGATGTATTGGAGATATTAAAGGGTCAGTGCTGGAATCAATCAATAAATTATATTAATACAATATTTATTTTTATTGGTATTTATGTGGATAATTATATCAGACCAAAGTTGTTTTATATCACTCAAAATTAATTTTGGAGTATAAATTTCTTTTTTTTTACTTTTCCATGTGAAATTGAGTACTATAAAGATGGAAAAAAAAATATTATTTTTTCGTTTCCTGTTTTATAAGCAAATCTAAAACGAAACAATAACATTAAAACTCTTATGGGAAATTAATTTTTTTAACATTATAATGTGGTGCAGTTGGCATACTTGTTCTATATAAACAAATATGTGAGGAATGGTTGAATTGTCTGGAGGGTATCCAACAGCTGATAGGAATGTTGATAAGGTAACTAAGGACTGGCAGTGCTATCTGTAGGCAAACCAATTAACAATTCTGTTGCCATGGTAACTACAATTGAAAATTACCACAAATGTTATTTAAATAAGAAAACTCAAAAACCAACCATTGGCCCTTTGAAATTTCACAGCAGCAGATTGGCACTCTAACTGGGCTTTTCTAGCAATTTCCACAGCAGTATAGTAAGGCCTCGCTCTCTCAATACAAGAACCCAATTTACAACTCATAACTTTCAAGCGCCTTGTAGAGTCATTCATCAATATTCTGAAGGTAGTATTCGCTTCCTGAATATATAAAAAAAAATATATAAACTGTTTTTAAATAAATGTTTGATAAATTTATGATATAACATGCTATTCTTAAACTTACATCAAGCTCGATTTCTAATTTGTTGATCAGATCTGTGCTGGTATTGAGCTTCTCCAATTCGACCTGGTTAAAACAAAAGAAACTATTTTTAGTCGAGCTAATAATTTTCAACTTCTGACTCATACCTATAAAATGTTTCCCACAGCAATCACTATTGTGCCTCGGGTGAAATTTTCAATTCATCATGAGTAATACATAATACTTTCAGAGAAAGTGTACTTTCATAAATAGAAAAAAAAAAATAATAAAATACAATGATTAGGGATATGAAACCGGAAAAAATAATATTTACTGTTTATTTTTTTTATATTTGACTAATCATGAATTGCAGTACTCAAACAACAATAATGCAACTAATGGGCTCATGACAATAAACTCAAAGATTACAACTGTTGTTCCTAAACAAACAAAATGAGATAATATTTACAAAAACATAGGCACTTTTTTTTTCTTTCTTTTGTTTTGTATCAACATTATTTTTAAAAGATATGAATTTAGAAAATGAAATACTATTTTACTATTTATTTAAAATAAAAGGAAACCTTGTTCACTAAAGAAAATTATTAAGTAACATCAACTGAAAGCTGTCGAGAAAAGTGATAAGCATAATCTGACCTGATTTCGAAGGGCATTTTTTTTTTTCTAAAGCTAAAAAAGTAAAAACTATTTCTTGATAGTAAAGTTTAAATTACAGTAAAAACTCATTGAAAACGGAAAATCGTAGTTTTTAAAAAAATTGTTTAAATATAAACAAATCAGTGCAGGTAGATAAATAGATATAAACAAACACCAGATCAAAATCTATTGTATAAAATTTTAAAAAAATATAAATTTGAACGTGTTTGAATTTTGATATTAGTTTTTTTGTCAGAGGATTAATGGCTTAGTGAATTAAAAAGACTAATAACGATAATTATGAAAAACTTCTTTATTTACATTGATTAATCCAGTTGTGGGAACAAATGAATGATACAAAATTTTAATAACTTGTCGATTCATTAAACTTAACAAAACAACTACTAAATTAATTCAATTGAAACAGTAAAATTATTTATTTTGAATACTAAACCAATTCAATTCGAACAGATTCATAAGTGTAATTAAACATTAACAACTGAAATATTATCTCATTAATATCCATGAATAGTATTAAGGCTGTTCAAATGATTATTTATTTATAATTAACATGTAAAAGCAATTAAAAAAAAAAATAAAAAAGTTATTTAAGTGAAGATAACCTTTTAATTTAGAATTAAGTTTTTATTAGATGTTTCAGATTGAAACTGTGCTTAATATAATACAAAAATTAATACGTTGTAAGTGTTGTTTTTATTATTCAACAGTTATAAAGTTGTCAAAATTAGAATGATAACTGTGAAGGTGGGATTCCTGCGATTACTTTTGTTTACATAGATTAAAGTATTATAAATATATTACATGTATTAATTTAAATTATATAAGCTGATAAGTAACTTTTACCTGTATTCTAGGATCCAAATCCGCACTTTCTTCAGCGTGATCAGTTTCTGAAGAGGGGTTATCCATCCCTGAAGGCTAAGAAGAACTGTTTCTATTATTTCCCGGATCGTCCGAAGAAGAGTTCCGTATCCTCATGTTACGACGAATTCGAGAAAGGTAGCCGGTCCCCCTCGAAGATACGAGAAGTCACCTCACGACATCCCCAACCCGAACTGACGATACGGCCAAGGTCTCACCAACTGCCATCCCCCACCAGTTACAATATCGATTCTCGTTCGGGTCGTCAGGCTCTTCTCAATTCTTTCCTAATCATTATTGTATTCAATCCCTATTATAATTCAACAATTTATAATTACAAATTGCTTATAATTAGTATCTAGTTATCAGAAGCAAGTAATATCAGGCTTAAACATTCTGTAAAGCTTAATAATACCAATTTTACAAAAATAGACTAAAGAAAAATATGTATCGCTCACAAAAATAAAAAATAAATAAATAAAATGAAATTTCTAGCAAATATAAACAACACAATTATAAACAAACATGTAATTTTTCAACAAGATTTAGTCTGTGGGGATTCGATTTGTATCATTTCCTCAATAAATATTAATGATAGAATAACTTAACTATTTTTTAGTATTTCGATAAACAAAACGCTTTTTAATATATTAAATTTAGGAGAAGTAGATAGTTGGGGTATGCAGTCATAAAGATACACAGCAATTAAAAAATAAGTTTTTTAATTTGTAATGCCTAATTATAATATTTTTTAATTGCTGTGTATCTTTATGGCTGCATACCCCAACCATCTTCTTCTCCTAATACTTTACAGTCAACTATACCTCATCAATATATTCAATTTATTTATAAAATTAGTGGAACTTAATTTAATCATTGCATATAACGCCTGTAATACAATTTTCTAAATATCACTTGAACTTGATAAAATAAAAAATTATAATTTAACAAAACTACAAAACCTTTTATAGCAAGCCTAACTAAAAAGCTAAGTGGGGTCACCTGTGGTGTAGTGGTTAGCATAGCAACCTACTAAACCCAAGATCGCGGGTTCGCAGCCCGACAGGATGACCTTAGGATTTTTTAAAGGGAGTAAAAAATCCTTAGCTATGCCGTCCTTCGGAAGGGACGTAAAATGGGGGTCCCGAGCCTGTGCGTTGTCAGGCACTCGTTAAAGATCCCTATCCTAATTATACCTGGATAGGCAAAATTTAGGACTCCCACCGTAGCATCGTCCGATTAGCCATAGCAGCATAAAGTGACGTTAAACGAAATAAACAAACAAACAAAAAGCTAAGTGTGGTAAACAATTTTCAGCTGTCACAACTTTTAATTTTTAAATTTTAAGGTTCGAAGCTAACTTCCCTGTACTATTCGCGATTTTTTTTGCAAATGTAACACAGTTTATTCAAAATCAGCGAACAATTTTTGTTTTGTTTTTTACATATCTCCGAGCAGGAATGGGAAAATTTTTACTTAAAAAATCCTGAGTTATAGACTACTTCAACATTTACTAGACAAACGATCAAAGTTCCCAATTAATTATAAAATACTCATTTACATGAGTGTGATTAGACCTATTTGGACGTACGGAGTTGAGCTTTGGGGTTCCACGAAACAATCCAATTTATCTCTTATCCAATCCTTGCAATCCAAAATCATTCGAAAAATCCTTAATGCTCCTTACTTTGTGACCAATAAACTTATCCAGAAAGACCTTAATGTTCCTTATGTTGCTGATTTAGCCCAGACCAGATTCTTCCATAGTAAGCTCCATAACCACTCAAATCCACTGGTCTCCCGACTTGCTTCTCACCCCATTCCCGATAATCCTCCGAGGCGTCTGAAAAGAAGATGGCCTAGAGACCTTTTATTGTAGATTTTATTGAAGTGCTACTAGTGAGTAGTTCTTCACAAGTTATTTACATGCCATTGTATTCACTATCAGCACATTTACTTAATGTATATGTTTTAGTACAGTTGTAAATATCAATAAATGAAAAAGAAAAAAAAAAATCCTATCTTGCAAACAAATTTAATGATCTACAAGTTTAATTTTATAACATTTTTTTTTGGATCAGCCATCATTCTGTGTCATAGCATCTTAAAGATGACCAAAACTAACTTTTTTTGAAAGTGTGCGAGATTCTTCGATGTTTGACAATCGATTGTGGCTAAATGCCTGAATCAAATTTAGCTTAAAATGGATGTCTTTAAACGCTCAATTAAATAAACTTAAATTTTGTAAATGAAACATTTTTCGATTGAAAGCATTTTTATGTATGTTTTTTTTCCAAAATCAGATAAAATTCAAAAAGTTTTTTTTTTTCCTCTCCCAAACATTTTCTCAAATTTAGTTTCATTTTTGATATTTTATTCTCAGAACCAATTTTTTTTGGCATTGGATAGTTCCATACAGCCATATATAATCTTTTAATTAATTAGTAAAAACAGAACCCATCTTGGTCCATATAAAAGCATAAACCCTACCACTACACCTTATGCAAGGCAGATCCACTTTTTGGGAGTAATTTTACTAGACTAAGTGAGAACATAAGAACAATGTTGTGCAATTATTGTATTGTCATTGGCAAATTTTCAAGTTAATCAGATTCCTGGATATTGGTGAAAATTACGATGAAAGATTTCGTTACATACAAGAGAAGTTAATAAAAGCGTATTAATAAGCTGAACGGAAATGTAATCTGACGCTCTAATGATGACGCCATAATGCACTATCGCTACGTAACGGATGTAGGTATATTTCAGTCTATTTTTGTTGGCCTTGATTTTATTAACAATTCCACATAATTTTAGATTGGTATTAGTATAGATTTGTTTCAACATTTTTTGAAATTAAATTAACGAAGCAATAATATCGATAGGAGCTTTAAGTGGTAAAGATTAAATTAAATAAAAAAAAAAATCGATAAATCTAGACATAATATCGATAATAAAAAAACAGACCTAGATAATTAGTGTTACAGGAAGACATTTTGAAACAGATAAATATTATCTGTATTGTAATTATCATTGACGAAAATGGTGTTTCAAAAGAGATTAAGGCTGTTTTAAAGATTCATGAAATAATTATTAACCTCATTAAAACCAGCAGATTTACAATGTTTAACAACACTGGAAATAAACAATAAAAATCGATTAAATATTTAAATGCTTTTTTAAATTATTATTCTTCTTAAATAACAAATAAAATTGAAATATAATCGACTTTACTAACGTTTATTTTGAAAAAGTATTTTTTTTTTTAGGAGCTGATCACTAGTCGAATTACCAGCAAAATAGTTCCAATTAATATTATGATTTATTTATAAATAATTTGCATAACAACTCCTCCCCCCCCCCCCCCTCCCCGCACAAATTGAATTTACATGAACTTCGATGATTTTAAATGCATCTTTATTTGTATTGTTCGGTTGGTCAATTAATTTTTACTTCCATTCACACCTAAAATCAAAACAATTTCAATAGTGTTTACAAAAGAATTAAAATGTTCTTTTATTTTGCCATTTTCTTCCACTTTTTATTATTTAATTCAAACCTATGCCTGTAGCCACAACCAGGGGACATACTGACAAATATATGTGAGGAATTCAAAGAAGAAAAAAAAAAAAAGAAAAGAAAGAACCTAACAATAAGTCCCTCATCTAGATTTTGTTTTTCCTTTGTTGAGAGTTTTGAGGAATTCCTGTAGTAAACAGGTCCTCCATTAGTGAGTTGGTCTGTGTGAATGAATGGTTAGATTAAGGTCTCCGTTTGATAGGTTCGTTCTGACAATAGAAATAATTATTTATCCATTCATTAGTAAACCCTATGAATGGAATGTAACTAAGGTCTTAACATAATTATTGTCCAAAAATTACAAGAATGGATTCGATAAAAATTGAAAAATCAAATAATGTAAAGTTTGTAATTTTTTATTTATTTATTGATATTTACAACTGTATAAAATACATACATCACGTAAATTTGTTTATTGTGATTACAATAACAACTCAATACTCGAAAAGAACTATTCATCATAGCACTTCAATAAAAGATCTCAAGGCCATCTTCTTTTCAGAGGCCTCGGACGGTAATCAGGAATGCAGTGGGAAGCAAGTTGGGAGACTTTTGGATTTAAGCGGTTATGGAGATTACTATTAAAGGGTAGGTATCTGGTTTGGGCTTAATCAGCAAAATATGGAACATCGAGACCTTTCTGCGTAAGTTTATTGGTGAGGAAGTAAAGGGCACTGAGGATTTTTCTGAAGGACTTTGGATTGTAGGATTGGATACGAGATGAATTGGAAGGTTTAGTGGAGCCCCAAAGCTCAACTCCGCAAGTCCAAATAGGACTAATCACCGCCAAGTATCTTTTCTAATTAATCGGAAGCATTGAACGTTTGTCTAGTAAATGTTGAAGTAGTCTGAAACGACGGGCAGTTTCTTGAAAAATTGTTAAAGGATTCTGTAGGACAAGATTTACGACTGACTCTGAGAGTAAAGGTTATTTGATGGGATTTCGTATGAATTTACTGAAATTTTCAAAATTTCGAAAACATTCTTTGAGGGTAGCAATATGAGATTGTAGTGATTGTGATGCAATGACAGGATCATTATTTACTTAATTGCATGAACAATTTATGGTTTCCTTTGAATTTATAAAAATATAAATTAATATGACTAAATAAGTAAAATTTTGATTTTTACTAATGGACATATAGATCATTATGGATAAGATTATTTGTGACATAATAAGGAGCATTGAGAATTTTATAAAGAATTTTGAATTTTAATGATACAAGAAGCTTTAATTGAGCCCCCAAAGCTCAATTCCGAAATTAAAAAAACAACTCAATTTCTCCCCTGACTGGGCAAAGCCATAGATCTTATATGTCTATCAATAATATATTTCTTTTATATCAACTGCTTCTGATAAGGAAACTCTCGCTAATTTCCGATCCGAGCAACATCAACACAGCTAGAGCGTGTAAAAATGCCTCAAAACTTAAAAAATATAAGTAAAATGCTAATTTTTCCATTCAAGCCAATATAGCTCCCAAACGGTAGATACTAGCGACAATGTTATACAACAAAGAATATTCTCTATTAAATTTCTGATAAAGAAACTATCGTCAAATTTTCTATCCAATGAAGACAAACCGATCTAGTCTATGGAAATGTTAGATTTTAGAGTGTGAAAAAAACGTTACACACGAAAACTAAAGACCCAAAGCCAAATGAAATATCTATGTCAAAATTAATAATTCTAGAAGTAAACAGTCCGAAATACTACATACAGTAATACTACACTTAGAAGAAATACTACAGTTACAGTAAATATCGTTCATTATCTACTATATATTTGTCAAATACCAGTCACTCATTTAACACGAAATCTCAGAAACCACCGAACGGATTGGAATGAAATTTGATATGTAGCTTCCTCTAGGGCACTAGGTGCTCGCTAAGAAAGGAATTTTAAAAAATTGCCCTGGATCGCGGCTAATTCGCGAAAAATGCGATTAAAATTTTTATTGGGTGAATAATAATAGATTAGTAGTCATATGGTATAATGAGATAAGCTAAGTTAAAAAATAGGTTAGATGCTTACGCCGCACACTTTGACCACTAATTAAGTTCCTTACAGTTGTAAACAAACAAAAATATGATCGATGTCGAAACCGTATTGTATCACTTGAGGTACGCATGATGATATAGAAGGATCAATCCTAACCGTATTGTATGGTACTTTCTGTGAACTCATGGTGTCTGCATAGGGATACCCTTACAAGTTTGAGTTGTATCTTGACGAGAAGCTATTAAAAGACTTATGTTAAAGAGGGGGTTAAAAGAAGTATGTTCTCTGATGACGTGTAAGGCCAGTTGGATGTTCATGGGTACAGTATTAACATCCCTCAGGGTGACCCAAACACCATTACACCAATTAAGAAAACTGTGTCTGCAGCTGATTTTTACGCCTAAATGTTGATGGAGAGAGGAGGTGAAGAACGTTATTTACTTTAATTTCGTAATTTCCTCAACCAATTTATGCTTTATATGTACGCAAAAATCGAAGCAAAAAGACTAATGTTTATTTTAAAAAAATCAAAAAAGTTGAGAAGTTAAGACTATATTCAATCAAAGTATGCCATAAGAAAAGCTGATGGTCTGGTATCAGAGCTGAGTAAGATGGTAGTGCTGCCTCGAATATTCGCTGGAGGACTGTTAAAATAATAAAAAATCAACTTTTGCAAGTTGTCAAATTTACTTATTAAAATTATTCTAAGAATGGAATTCTTAAGGTTTATTTAAGTAATAATAATTATCAACGTTAAGCTTAACTTTTACTAATTTAAGTTGTTCTAAATCCTAATGATATTAAACCGTAGCGGAGCAGGGTACTTTCAGCTAGTTTAAAGAATATATTGTAAAAAGTTGAAGAGAGCTGGCCCCGTTGCTAGGCGATATAGACTTATCGATAAGTATGAACTCGTTGCTAGGTGACGGTAGTTATGCAATGAATTAAACTAAAATAGTTGATATCTATTTAAATAAAAATGAATCGCCAAATGAGTTGCTAAGCGAAAAAGGCGAGAACTGTTTGACCAATTCGGCTAATATTTTTTTTACGTTTTTGTTTAGGCACAAGGTCAGTCGTTGAGTGTTTGCGGCGTCAATCTGCAAAACCCATGCTTCTCTCATGGACAGTTGTATGTTGCCTGCTCTCGCGTAGGAAAACTTACCGCTTTATTTATTTATGCGCCAAGTAATCAAACAAAAAATATCGTGTACCATAAGGCATTACAATGAAAATACCAGATTACAATACTAAAGTCTTTCAATGTACAAAATAGAAAACATATTTGTAAGCAATCGTTGTTTATTATGGAGACATAAATATATAAATAAAGTGATCACTCTGAAATGTTTTATTACTGCAAAGGGACAATAACTTTTGACAGAACAAAGTCTGTCGGGGAGGAACTATTTACATAAAAAATCAATGTTGTGTTGTTTTAGAGAAAATAGGGCAGAACTACGTCTGCCGGGGCAGCTAGTTGTAAGTAGTAATTTAATGGGGTCTTTAGGGACAAGTAACCTGCTTTGTAATTAAAACATACAGTCAGTCCCAAAAGTATTCGTACACCTCCATTTTTAAAAAAAGAAAACACATAATTGTGAATAAGGTTTGTAAAAAAAAAAAAAAAAAAAAAAAAAAAAAAATCACTACTATTTAAACAAATAACAGTTTTAATTATGAACATATTTTCAAATTTTTTTTTTTAACAATAACGAGTGAAAAACAACAATAAACTTTGTAAAATGTCAAAAACAGAGTAACCAAAAGTATTCGTACACTATCAATTTTTAACAAACAATTTTATTTTTAACATTTAATTTTATTAATTAATATTTTGTTGGACCTCCTCTGGAGTTTATTATGCTCCTGAGCCTTTTTGGCATGGAAAACACAAGCTTCTCTGTCACTGATATGGGTATGTTGTTCCATTCTTCTTGAAGCACTCTCTTGAGTGATTGCACGTTTCGAATATCATAAGTAGAAATTCTTTTTTTCAAATGTTCCCACAGATGTTCGATGGGTTTAACATCTGGAGACTGGGGAGGAGTTTGCGTCCACTTTGGAGTGTTGTACAGTATCCACATCTTTGTTTTCCAGGCAGTGTGTTTTGGGTCATTGTCTTGTTGAAAGACAAAATTATTTCTAATCCCCATCTTTTCCGCACTTACACACAAATTACGTTTTAAAATGTCCACATAACGATTAGCATCCATTATTCCATCAATGAATTCTAGATTCCCAACCCCACTGGCAGACATGCAACCCCAAACCATAAGAGAGCGGCCACCATGCTTTACAGTAGGAGTTAAATTTTTCATTTGTAGCTCAGTATTTTTTTTTCCTCCTCACTTTTTTGGGTCCATGAGACCCAAAAGTCTCAAATTTGCTTTCGTCAGTAAAAATTACTCGCTTCCAATAGTCCTGAGAGTGGTTTTGGAATGACTTTGCGAATAAAAGCCTCTTATTTTTATTTACATCACTGATGAAAGGTTTCTTCCGTGGATTTCTTCCATTGAAACCGTGTCTGTACAAACACCTCCTTACTGTGTTTTTGTGCACTGACAGTCCGAGGTCATTCTGCAGTTCCCCCGCTAATTTTACTGCACTTCTTTTAGGGTTTATTTTAATTTTTCTAACCAAAAGTCTCTCAGTATGGTCATTTAATTTTCTGGGGCGGCCTATTCGTGGTTTAGAAATTAGTGATTTAGTGTCACCATACCTGTTAATGACTGAAGAAATTGTGGTGTGGCTCCTATTAACAATTTTCGCAATTTCTCTCAGAGAGCGGCACTCGTTATGAAGCTTGATGACTATTGCACGTTCACCGACTGTTAACTCACGCCCCTTACGCCCCTAAGGGAACCCTGGTTCTTTCGATTAAATTTAACCAAAGATGTAGTTAAAAATTTTGCTAGACTTAGAACTAATCACGGTTTATGCAATGTTTATCTGCAACGCATAGGAATTAAGAAAAGCTCAGAGTGTGATAGATGTAATAAAAGAGAAACCCTCCAACACATAATCACTGAATGCTCGGCTTACAAAAACCAAAGAGAAAAGTTTCTTAATTTTCTAAAACCTTATAATAATAATATACGATATAAAAATGTACTAACAACAGACAAACCAGAAGAAATAATCAGCATAACACAATATTTATATTCAATAAATAAATATATCTAACATTGAATTAGTAAAGAACTGAATAGATAGCATAATAATTGGCAATTGGCTGTATGGATAATTCCAATGCCATTAATATAAAAAAAAAAAAAAAAAAAAAAAAAAAAAAAAAAAAAAAAAAAAAAAAGGACCGTTTATTTGTACATTAACATGTTCCATGCCTTATAGGCATACTACATGTTTTACAATGTTATTACATAACATTCTATGTTATTATTAGTTAACATGATTAGTTTAACATGATTAGTAGTAAGATAACAAAAATATTTAAACAAAATCACAAAAAAGAAGAAAAGAAAAAACGAAAAAAAAAAACAAACAAAACAAAAGCCCACAAGAAACTACGTCCGCTGTCTATCAATTGTCAGTTTGTCAAAGTCGATCTATCGTGTGTAAATGTGAGTAAGTCAGTCTTAAATTTAGAGAACAAATTTTGTTCTGTCTCTGGCCACGTTCCATTTTTGAGAATAATATTATTTACTAGATTAAACCTTTGTTTTTCAAATGCTTTACATTCGTAAAGTATTTGTCTGAAATTTTGAGCCTCTCCGTCTTCATTACATATGTCAGATCGTATTATGTTAAATAGTTTGAGATATTGTTTAGAGTTAGCGTGTTCAGTCATTAGTTGTGTTAGTTTGTAGTTGTTACTTTGAATGTGTTTGTAATTGTTCTGTGTGTAATGTGAGGTATAAATCTGTGTAAGCTTGGTGACTTTGATGAGGTCACCCACAATTGGTCCCACTTTTCAACCATATCAGAACTTATGTCCCGCTTTATATATGATAATGGAACTTTGTTTTACGAAGGTAACATATTACTTTTAGCCGCCTCTTTGGCTAGGTAATCGGCCCTTTCGTTACCCTCAATTCCAAAGTGTGCCTTAACCCATTTTATAGAGACTATTTTCCCCTTTTTTTTAATGGTTATTAAATTTCGTCTGATTAGGTCAGTCAAATAGTCATGTATGTCTGTATTATTAATCGATTCTATTAAAATTTTACTGTCTGTATGTATTGTAATAAGTGCGTTTTTTGAGGTTCGTTAATTATGTAATAGTCCCATATTTTATTTTAAAAGCACTTGTAATAACCATAGACTAATAACAAAACATAAAGGTTATTTAACCTATAATAATAAAACATAAATGCCATATGATTAGAGTTGTTATGGTATCGAGTTTAGTTACTATCGATTATTGCGTCTTGCAGCACAAGACTCATTTAATGTAGGTATCTGTTCATATTGTTAATGAATTTTGTTTTGAAGGTGTGTTATTCTTATTCTTGTTCTCTGTTATTGTATATTTGGTTAACAACCCGTGTTGTTACAATATTAATTACATTAATCAAAGGGTAAGGTTATATTAAACAATAATAACCCGTGTCTATTTTCGTGCCGGGTGGGAGATGAGAGACAACTAGAAGGTTAATATTAGGTTACAAGCCTCGCCGGAGGGCCCTATCTATATTTAGTCCCATTTAATTGTCTGCTTATTATTGCCACCGCTCTCTCTGCCTGCGGCTTCTTCCTCATCCTTCCCTAATTATAACAGTACACCAAACGTTTTATTTCGAACAAAATGTCAAATATTATAAATAATTAATCATTTCAGAATATTGTAACCATTTCTCGAAATTATGAAGGATTGAGGCGTTGAGAAGCAGAATGGACCAACCAACCTTGTTGAATGACCAACTGTAATTTTGAGAAAATCACTTTAAAAAATGTCACTAATTTTCTTTTTAATGGTTTAGGCCAGTTATAAAATGAATCATTACATTTCTGTGGTCTATCAGGATCATTTACTTACATATTTCAATTGTGTATTGATTTTATTTCTAAATACTGGGTATTTTGAGGGAAAATGTGGATTGGTCCACTCTGTTTTTTTTTTTTTTTTTTTTTTTTGTTAAATTATCATTTTATTTTTTAATGATATTCCACTAATCCCTGTTGAACAGATCCGCTATCTTGGATTCCACTTGGACAAACGTCTTACTTGGAATCCACATACAAGACTAAAAAGACAAGAAACTGCCCGTCGTTACAGTTTACTTCAAAATTTATTAGACAAACGTTCAAAGCTCCCAATTAATTATAAAAGACTAATATACATGACTGTGATTAGACCTATCTGGACGTACGGAGTTGAGCTTTGGGGCTCCACTAAACCATCCAATTCATCTCGTATCCAATCCTTACAATCCAAAATCCTTCGAAAAATCCTCAATGCACCTTACTTTGTCACCAATAAACTTATCCATAAAGATCTTAATGTTCCATTTGTTGCAGATTTAGCCCAAACCAGATATCTATCCTTTCATAGTAAGCTCCATAACCACTCAAATCCCCTAATTTCTCAACTTGCTTCCCACACTATTCCTGATAATCCTCCGAGGCGTCTGAAAAGAAGATGGCCCAGAGACCTTGTAGAATTTTTATTAAAGTGCTACTGATGGGTAGTTCTTTTCATGTTTTGTCACGTTATTCTAATAGTTAACAGCACATTTACTTGATGTATAAATTTTGTACAGTTGTAAATTTCAATAAATTGTTATTAAAAAAAAAAAAAAAAATTATCATTTATGCTAAAAAAAAAAGTAAGAAAACAAACAAAAAATATTTATTTTATTTTTACATATGATTATTTTTTAAAAGATGGATCTAGTAATGAAAAAATGGACGTACGGAGTTGAACTTTAGGGCTCCATTAAACCATCCAATTCGTCTTGTATCTAATCCTTACAACGATTATTAGTTAAAATTATGGAATAAAACGACAAGAAAGTGCCCGTCGTTACAGACGACTTCAACGTCCAAAGCTCCCAATTAATAACTTAAGATTCATAGGGGTCACCTGTGGTATAGTGGTTAGCATAGCAACCTACTAAACCCATGATCGCGGGTTCGCAGCCCGGCAGATGACCTTAGGATTTTTTAAAGGGAGTAAAAAATCCTTAGCTATGCCGTCCATCGGAAGGGACGTAAAATGTAGGTCCCGAGCCTGTGCGATGTCAGGTACTCGTTAAAGATCCCTATCCTAATTATACCTGGATAGGCAAAATTTAGGACTCCCACCGTAGCATCGTCCGATTAGCCATAGCAGCATAACGTGGCGTTAAACGAAATAAACAAACATAAGATTCATATACATTTGTACAACTGTGATTAGACCTACTTGAACGTACGGAGTTGAGCTTTGGGGCTTTACCATCCAATTCATCTTATATACAATCCTTACAATTATTAGTTAAAATTATGGACTAAAACGACAAGAAATTGCCCATCGTTGCAGACTACTTCAACGTTCAAAGCTCCCAATTAATAACATAAGATTCATATACAGGACTGTGATTAGACCTATTTGGACGTACAGAGTTAAGCTTTAGGGCTCCACTAAACCATCTAATTCATCTCCTATCTAATCCTTACAATCCAAAATCCTTCCAAAAATCCTCAATGCTCCTTACTTTCTCACAAATAAACTTATCCATAAAGATCTTAATGTTCCATATGTTGCTGGTTTAGTCCAATCCACTAGTTTCTCAACTTGCTTCCCACTCCATTCCTGATAACCCTCCGATGAGTCTGAAAAGAGAAAGGCCTAAAGATCTTCTAGTTTAGATTTTTTATCGAAGCGCTACTAGTGAGTAGTTCTTCACAAGTTATTTACACGCCATTGTATTCACTATCAACGCATTTACTTGTTGTGTGTGTTGACACACATCTGTATAGTTGTAAATGTCTATAAACGGAAAAAAAAATGTAAACTTTTTTTTCATGCTTCTTTATCGATTTCTTCTTCGGTATAGCGTATGGTATCGTCTTTTAAAGATTTTTTTATTTAATTTTTATAGAAGTCGTGGTAGATTTATTTTGCATATTTGTCCATATTTTGCCACAAATGCATATTTTTACATAAGTGAACTGATGTTGCATATTCATCCACGCATCCGGTATTCAGAATTTGGCCCTTGAAATCTTTGTTAATATTTCTGAGTAGAGAAAAAAAACATAACAATACAAAACTGATAAATACCTATGGGAACTCCTCCCATTATCTTTTTCCGGTTAGTAAATAAGTTTGTGTTTGTCCATGTGCTAATTCTTCGCTTTCCGCGAACTTTAGATCGTATTCGGATTACCGAAGCGGTCGTATAGTTTAGCCGTTTCAAATCTTTTTTGAGGCCCAATAGAGTTTTTTTTTTTTGTTCGAAAACACAAAAAAAAATTGTTGTCTGTAATTACAACAGTGAATAATTCAGAAGAGTTTCTTTATGGTCGTAACTTAATGTTTTTTTTTTTAAAAGGTATAATGTTCTGTTTTAATAATAGTATTGTTTTAAAGTATTTTTGTTGTAATTTTCGTTCATGTTTTATTGTTATTAACATTTTTTCATGACTTTTGTTCGGTTTTAATGTTCCCTGTGTTTTATTTATTTTTTTTAATATAACCGGAAATGTTATTCTTCCAACTGTTTCAACACAATCAGTTACATAAACATGAGTTTGTACTTATTTATAGGAATGGATTGAATTAGTTTTTTATTTTTCTTAATAACACAGAAAGTTCAATATTTTTCAGTTTTTATTGCATATAATTCACAGCCATTTCATAATAATCCAATTTGGGTTTTCTAAATTTTTAATACGTTTTTTATTATAGCAGCTACTTAATTTGTATAATGAAACCATGGATACTAAATGGATTCGAACCCAGATCTTCTTTGTTACCAAACATAAAAATTACATACTAGCAATATATATATATTAATTAATTAATAGAAAAAAATAGGTAGATTATAATCTGCCATTCATAAGAAAGATGGTTACCATTGTTCGGAAGATCTTAAACAGCTGCTTAGTATTTAAAAAATAAACAAAGTCAAAACAGCTGAGTAGAGCATTGTTCAAATCTAGGACACGGGCTGACCTCTATACACCTCCTCCTACCGCTTCCTGGTCAGAGCAGCGCCTTCCTCAAATATTCAAATAATAATCGATTTTAAATATTTGTTATTGATATTTAATAATCAACAATCGATTCCTAAAATAATAAGAGTAATCTTATCACTCGCCGTATCAATCGAGTTCCGAGCACTGACTGTTTTTAATCGACGGTAATATCTGTTTAACAAACATCTTGAATGTTTGATATATAATTTAATTATTTGTTGCGAAACTATATTTTCAACATCAAAAAATTATACAATACAAACTTTGGCCACCTCTTATCTAATTATTAAAAAAAAAATCATTAATAATTAACTTAACTCCTAATTTTTCAGAATATTTATTTTCTTTAGTTAACATTGCGTTTTTCGGGTTTTTAAAAATATTTATTGATATTTACAACTGTATATTGATAGATATATATATATATCAAGTAAATGTAGTGATAGTGAATACAATGACATGTAAATAACTTGTGAAGAACTACTCACTAGTAGCACTTCAATAAATTCTACACTAGAAGGTCTCTAGGCCATCTTCTTTTCAGCCGCCTCGGAGGATTATGAGGAATAGAGTGCAAAGCAAGTTGGGAGACTAGTGGATTAGAGTGGTTATGGAGCTTAGTATGCAAGGATAGGTATCTGGTTTGGGCTAAATCAGTAACATATGGGACAATAAGATCTTTATGGATAAGTTTATTTGTAACAAAGTAAGGAGCATTGAGGATTTTTCGAAGGATTGTGGATAGTAAGGATTGGATACGGGAAGAATTGAAAGGTTTAGTTGAGCGCCATTGGAAATTAAAGAATGGTTTCAAGTTTTTATTTAATCAACTCCACAGGTAATAAACATTTTACGATCGAATATCTTTATTTATTAATCTTTTTCCAAACGAAACTGTTTGTTACCTCTGCAACATGTCACTGCTTGGATATGATACAGTTTTTACGAAGAATTTTTTTTTTTATTTATTTACTTTTTTTTATATCCTCCGAATTCATTTATTAAATCAAACATGACATAAAGGATTAAGTGTTTTCTGGGTCATTCCTGAATCCTTCGCTGACCTCTACAGCAATCATAAAATTAAAAAAGCATTAAAACTTGGGTACCTCATGCATTAAATGACCAATGTCTTACATATCTTAATTTATCGAGCTTTCTTTTGGGCCTCTGCCTTATCTCTACTTTACATACCTCTCCTGAAATTAATTATCGTTTTTTCAAACACCTTCCATGATTGAAACCCGGTATAAAATGCGTTTTTAGAATTTGTTAATACCAAAGACTCAAACTTCTATTCCCAGCGCATAGAAAAGTTATTAATTCGTAGGCAGAAATGTATTGAGAGCAATGGAGATTACATATAATATTATTAAAATATTTTTTAATAAAAGAAATATCACAAACTTACACTCTAAGCAATAGGAATGATACTTTGAAACTTATTACTCCCATATCAATTTTGCCGCTTCCGACAGCTATACACAAATTTATGTAATTCTTTTCTAGGCACCGAAAAAGAAAAAAAAATCATCTTTGAAATGTTATATAAAGTTTTCGATTCGGAAAAAGATGATTTGACAAGTCAATGGAGTCTACATGACGCGGGACTTGTAAGGTTAGCCTTCCTCTAAGCGTGGCGTTTTGCAACTGGACGGAAATCGTCACGCTTTTGTTAAATTAGCATCCACATATAAAGATTTAAAAGTATAGTGAATAAATGAAAATTTCTGAATAAAACTAATGTTATTTCTATGAAGTTGAAGAAAAATTACCGTCAAATTCATGGCAAAAATAATAACAAAAGTTTATTTTTTTTTTTTTTTTTTTTTTTTTAATAATAAATTAATAATCTTGTGTGAACGTTGTGGCAACACTGAGTCGTTATAAATTCATTCTCATCACCATATGGTTTAATTTAAACTTTAAAAAATACTATTGGTGAATTATTATCCATGTGAATTATCGTCCTTCCAATGCGGTAGTAGCGATTAAAAAATTTATCGAATTACCGAGATTTCGACATATCTGAGTAAAATAATAATAAAAAAATATAAAGTAAAATCAACTCTATACAAGAAAAATTAATCAGAACGAATAAAGTTTTAAAAAATATATAATTAGTCAACATAGATATAATGATATAAATATAACTAAATGTTTTGATGTATACTCGGAATCATTTTTTTTTAAATTTGATTCGGCTGTATCAAATGCAGCCAAATCAAATAAAATCCCATAAGCGGAGGGACAAATCTGTTTAGGAGATCCCAAGGATGTGTATATATTGGAAATAAGTATGGTTGTATTGTTTAACTTTTTATTTAATCCTATTTTTGTTTTTAATATTATTTTTTGTATAGTTTGAGGTTCTCTATTTATTTATTTTCTTTTTCACTTTATTTATTGTATTATAAATTATAAGGTTACTTATTTATTATTTTATTTTTATTTCATTTATTCTCATTGTGCATATCGTGTGAATGGATCCACCAATCCATCCATATTACTTATTGCCCTCTTTGAGGCAGATCGTAGTACTTTCTCAACAAAGCATTCATTATTAGTACAAAATGTAAACCTACATTAGTAAAATGCGTAATGCATACATTAACACCTCCATGTTAATTATCACGACCTTATTGAAACCCACATCAGATATATAGGACAGCATTGGTTTCACAAACCACAAATTATATAAAACATCGAACATAGAAGGAACTAGGTTGCGCACCCTGCGAGACACCTATTATTATTCTTATCAGTCTCGTTTCCTCGTGACATCGCCCCACGTCTCCTGGCTGAATTGTAAATCCTGCTTCACACATTGTAATATCTTACAGTTATATCTAGTCGGGAGAGATAAATATTACAGAGGGAGAGTGGTGCAATAAACAATATTAAATACAATATAAACTATGTATAATTACAATTAGGTTTGATGAATTATTTGCATCTTCACTTAGCATTCATTTCATTGAAGATTAGTTTCGAATGTTAAGCATTCACCATAAGTTCTAAAAACATACAAAAAAAATCAAAACAAACAAGCTTTGCTACACGAGTTTGTTAGCCGTTTCAATTAGTTAAATAATATTATTTCATTTAATGTTATTTTTGATTATATTTTTTGGGGGTTAGAGGAGTATCTCAGATAAGAAACTGGAATCCTAATTGTCGGGTCTTAGCTCGAGTCTCGCTGCAGACAGAACATTTCAGCTTTGAATCGACTTCGGGGTTAGGAGATTCTCTTGGGGCACACCAACCTTTATTTATAAAGTTTTATTTATTGAGGGCAAAAATCTTGAGTTTTTCTTATGAAAGGTTCCCTAAGCCTTTATTTATTTATTTAAAACTGTTGATGAATGTTCAACATTCGAAACTAGTTTTCAAATAAAACAATGCCGATAGAAGTGGCAATTAATCTATCAATCCTCATTGTGATTAGTTTCAATTTATTTTACAACTGTTACTAAACTTATTAAATATTTTCTTTTTATATTCATTTAATAATTCTGTTTTGTTTTTTTTTATAAATTTAGTATTTTACTTGTTACAGACTACTTCAACATTTACTAGACAAACGTTCAAAGCTCCCAATTAATTACAAAAGACTCTGATTAGACCTAAGACATGACTGTGATTAGACCTATTTGGACGTACGGAGTCGAGCTTTGGGGCTCCACTAAACCATCCAATTCATCTCGTATTCAATCCTTACAATCCGAAATCCTTCGAAAAATCCTCCATGCCCCTTACTTTGTCACCAATAAACTTATTCATAAAGATCTTAATGTTCCATATGTTGCTGATTTGACCCACACCAGACACCTATCCTTCCATAGTAAGCTCCATAACCACTCAAATCCGTTAGTTTTTCAACTTGCTTCCCACTCCATTCTTGATAATGCTCCGAGGCGTCTGAAACGAAGATGGCCTAGAGACCTTCTAGTGTAGAATTTTTAATAGAGTGCTACTGACGAGTAGTTCTTCTCAAGCTTTAGCATGTTATTATTATCATTGTCAATACATTTACATGATGTATATATTTTGTACAGTTGTAAATTTCAATAAATGTATTTAAAAAAAAAAAAAATAGTATTTTACTTCTCTAGCTCTCTCTCCATTTCTGAAGACAAGAGACTATTGAATATTCTCTCAAAATTGTTATAATCTTAAGAAAATATTCAAAGTTCCTTTTTTTTTTCTTTCTTTTTTTATTATTATCCTGTTATATACGAGCACAGCGCTATCTGGAATCTGTTATGCAAATGGAGCACACGCTGAAGGGAGAAGGGCTGGCCTTATTTCTGTAGCTCGCGTGATACCATTAGCCTCAGAGCCCTTATCAAGGACGCCTCTAAAAGACATTTACAGTTCCAAGGATCTTTAATTATTGCAGGGAGGTTCTAAAAAGGTTATAGTTTATATAAAATGCGAGAAAGAATAAAATCGAAGAGCAAGCATTATTTATTTTGGTACCCTTTCAGAAGCGGGTCTCCCGCCCCTTCACGTGCCCATACCTTTTATCGATTCTAACCTAGTTCCAATTTATTTAGATGTTTTAGTCGCTACTTTTCGTGGGGAAAGGTTATACTCCTTCATTTATAGAGAAACTCTAAATCCATGTTTCAAACTAACATTAACTTCTGTTTACCTCCTGATATTCAAATGAGAAATAAGAAAATAATGAAGTGGAAATAAGAAAATATCAAAATATAAAACACTAAAACAATGTTAAATTAATATTATATTAAATCAGAATTAATATAATGCTAAATCACCTGTAATATCAATTTCTGATAAACGTTCTGATGTCAGGTAAGCGTAAATAACAAAGTATAAATATATAAAAGACAGAATCCTTGTTAAAAGTTATGATGTTAATTTCTGCTATATTTTCTCAAGGGAAGTGAAAATAAGAATTTATGAAACTTCCGATATACTTTCTCACATTCATTTTTAGATCGATGTGTTTTATTCAATTAATAATACAATCTATACATATCTATGATCTATTGTTTTTCCCATTCAGGGAGAAATTGGTTTTTTGTCTATATTTATGTTTCCACATACATATATTCATTTGTTCATATATATATATATATATATATATATATATATATATATATATATATATATATATATATATATATATTTTTTTTTTGTAATTTCTCTAGTAAATGTTATAGTAGTCTATAACGTCTTGCAGTTTCTTGTCGTTTAATTCTTGTGTTTGGATTTCCAGGTATAGATGTTTGTCCAGATGTGTTCCCAGATAAGGGATCAATCCAACAGGGATCAGTGGAATATTATTAATTGAATCGTTTATTTCAGAAACCACCTAAGGGACAAAATATCAAAACATGCTTTTTTTGTGGTACTGTACAATTTAAAGATAAATACATCTTTTAGTGCAGAAATAACTTATGTTCCATATCAGCAATTGTTTTTGACAGCCTTGAAAATAATCCCTTTATTTCAGAAAGAACCCAAGCCGGTTGGCGGCTTTGTTGACATTAAGTGTTTTATTTTGTTATATTGTTTTATATTTAATTTGTGAATGGCTGTTTTGTTTTGATTCAAAGGTTACCTAAAGCCGCGGTCACACTAGGCTGTTTAACAGCCGCTACTAACCAGCCGCTGGTAAATATCGCCATCAAGCCGCGGTCACATTAGGCTGTTTAGCAGCCGCTACTATTCAGCCGCTGGTAAATATTTCCATCAACAAGCTCATCTGAAGGGTTCACATTATAGTACAGTTCCTGTTGATGACTTAAAAACATTGTGTGTATGCGTGTAAAATGTCATCTATTGGTGTGAGTCGTGACGTTTTGAGACGTGTGTTAAATGTTGGAGTTAAAGAGTTGTGTGAACAGATGTTGAAACGGAAGAAAAGGCGATGGTGGATTAGAACCTGGATATTAAGAAGAAACGATCTGGGGGCATCAGCAAGACTTCTAAAGGAACTAGAATTGGAAGATCCATCATCTTATACCAACATTTTAAGAATGACAGTTCCTAAATTTAAAGAGTTATTGGAGTTCGTGACACCGCTGATTCAGAAAAAAGACACCATATGCCGTCAGGCGATTCCAAGTAAAACAAAACTAGAAATTACTTTACGGTATCTAGCAACAGGAGACTGTTTTAAGTCGTTGGCCTACCTGTTTAGAGTTCCTCATAACTCAATTTCAGTGTTCGTTCCAGAAGTGTTGAGCGGCATTTACGATGATGAATCACGACCAACAATACTACTGTTCCAGAAGAGTTGGGCTGCTGAGAACCACACCAGTCTAGGTTTGTATATGCTCCCGCACCACTCTTCTTTGACTTTTTTATTTTATAGACTTCATTCCTATATGTATCACGAAGACTTTTTATTTTTCTCTTCAATGAGGCCAAACCTGATTTTAGTCCTCGTTCTTCAAGGCTTTTTAATAACTCATTATAAGCTGCGTCTTTGGCATTTCTATTAATGTATTCTGCAGACGAAGCGTCCCACAGGCAAGGATAATTTCGGAATAAATCCAGAAATGTTATAATGTCTTTGCCTGACCACTTGTTGCTGTCAACTATATTCATTATTATTTCAAATAACACTAAATATAATCAACACGTCTTAATTCACCAGCTGCCTGTGAGCTACTAGGTGTTCACACAGGCTGGTTGGCGCTAGCGAGGAGACCACGTGACTGCCAGCGGAGGTTAGGCAGCGCTAAAAAGTTAAACATGTTCAACTTTTTATTGCGGCTTGTAAACACTTGCGGCATTCTCCAGCCGCTGGTTCCCGGTCAGACAAGGCTGCTTACTAGCAATATCACCACCGGCTAGTTAGAAGCGGCTGCTAAACAGCCTAGTGTGACCGCGGCTTAACACTGAGTAAACAAAGAACCACAGATGTTGAAATCCACTTTTATTAACACTGAGTGGTTAGTTTTCGGTGAAAATTAGGTGTTATTTTGTTCTTTATTATTACATTATGTAGTTCTTAAGCCATGTCGGATGGTTCAGACGATGAACCTAATCCCAAGCGTAGGCGTGGAATTGTGGACGAAGAAAAATACAAACGGATTATTCGGAATGCTAGGCTTAAAGGACTGTAGTACGTCTTGTACAAAGGAAAAGACGTTCCTAGCAAAGCCCCGCTTTATGATGTAAACTGTTACTGTAATTTTAAGTGTTATTTGAAACTTATGGATGAAATAAAACGAGAACTATGGGAAACATTTTAATCTTGGGAAAATAAAAACAGCCAAGACACGTACCTCCAAGCTTCAGTGGAGGTTATCACCTAAAAGATAGACGATATAAAAAAGTTGATGGAATACGCTGTTGGATATGAAGCCTGCTATGACACTGTCATCCAATGGCCAACAACTGACAAGGAGCTGCCAGAAGCAGAATAAGTGAATTAGGCCGGATCTGTGTATATAGGCATACTGTAGTGTGTTGTCTAGTCTACTTGTATTTTTGGATTTAGGCATAGTAAAAACACTCTTTTTTATATTTAAGTGTGTCTGTTACTTACCTTTGATACCAAAACAAGTAAAAATTAATGGTTTGACTTAATTTCAATAACAATTTTTAAAAAATCACTATGGATATACTCATTTATTGCAGAAACCACCTAAGTGCAATTTTTTTCAAAAATTTATAACTCAAAAACTTAAAGGAAAAAAAAAATTAAAAATAGATTATCCCAATAGCACGTTTTTGATTTATTAAAACAATATTTGAAGGAGACTAGACCATTACTTAAGCTGCAAAACAGTTTTTTTTAGTTTTCCAAAAGTTGAAAAAAGCGCACTTGGGTGGTTTCTGAAATAAACGATTCAATTGTTAAATGTTAAAATTTATCCTTTAATTAGAACAATTATTACTGAAATAAAATAAGAAGAAATCCTTGATTATACTGGAATTGCGTGTTATATTATCAGAGTTATTTGAATTATTATAAAACGATATTTTTAAGTAGAATATAATTAAATTAAATAAACATAACGAGTAATATATTATCTGATTTTATTTTTACTCGGAATTCTTGAAATAACGCATTAATAATTAGACCTTCACTATTTCCTGTAAACATAAATTCCATTCATATTTCTCGGGATTACCCAGTGCAAAGATAGGCTGCGATTACAGTTTATTAATAACGCAAAGATGGTAGAGATAGAAGAAGCGATGTTCCCGCTAGCTCACAATTAGTAGGGCCACACCTCATTAAGATAAGAACGCAGTTTATGTTATCATCCCGCCTATCTACTTTCCGGTCACTTTAGGGCTCTCAGGCAAACATTCCGTTCCCTATACCAGTTGCACATATTTATCTCTGTCAGTAGATAACTGGAACTAACATTCCTCAGCCTATCACGTGACCCTCCCTAGTAAGAGCTAAAAACTTAGAATTTTCATTATCTAACTGAAATAAAATTTAACTGATACCTCGGCTTAAAAATAGAATAGAATAGAATAGAAAGAAAACTTTATTCTGGGACAAAGTCCCTTAAGAATAACATTAAATAATACAAAGTAAGATCATAACTGGCCGAGAGGCTGTTAAAAATAAAACAACATAGGTAAAATTAAATACAAATATGTATGAAAAAAAAACCAGAGAAAAACTAGAAAAAGAAAAAAGTATTAATAAAAAGAGAGTGAAAAAACAAATGTACAAATAAAGAGGTTAATATTGTAAACAAAATTGCAGAAGAGAAAAAAAAACAAACAGAAACTTAAAGAAAAATAAAAGATAGAAACTCAAAAAATTAGCATTACAAGAAATCAAAACATTATCATAGTCAAACTATAATTTTGGCTAATGTTTTATGTTTGACGGTCTTAGTAAATAAATTAGACGATACATACATAGTACATACATCCTTATAATTAGAGAGAGTCGGGTTGGAGGGAAAGAAGATGGTGAAAGAGTAGTGTTTTGAATGTTCCAAGGGAAGAAGCATTGCGGATACAGGGGGGGAGGAATTCCAAAGAGTAGAGGATCGGACAAGGAAGGAACGTTGGAATGCAGTACTTCTGTGGGATGGAGTATAGAGATCGGAAAGACGAGATCTTGTATGCAGTGATTTGATAGCAGACTTGAATTTCAGGTTACTGTAAATAAAGGGAGGGTGACGGGTGTTGATAACTTGGAATAGGTAGGAGCCTAGGAAGTACTTTCTGCGGAAGGAGGGGAAAAGCCAATTTAAATCAGTGTAGAATAAATAACAATTACAAAATATAATTCATATAAGAGCTGAAAAAGAAAACAAAAAATATTTGAAAAACAATAATATATAGCTAGCATATAACTACAATTCACACAAAAGGTAAACTAACAATTTTACGAATTTATTATTTATTATTATTCATTTTACGAATCTATTATTGACGTGGATAGGTCTTTTGGCTGGGGGTATGTACCTTTTTGACGTGAAAATGTCTTTAAATTTGCTACCATACGGGAGCAATCCAAAAAAACTAATAATAACAAAATCGGGGAATACAGTTGTAGTTTCGAATCTATCTTCTACATCCAAAATTAAATTATACCACTGTATAGCTAAAGGATCAAAGAATTCATTATGATAAGCAAGAACAGTGACGCATCGCGCGCGATCGAAGGGAAGTGCCGCAATTTTGAGGTTATTTTGCTGCGTATCGAGATTTGCAATTAGTATAACTTTTGATTCGGAAAAGATTCGATGTTCGTTTAAGTTATAATCGTTAGCTGTCGTCAAAATCTATCGATTGTACATAAAGCATTAGTTTAAAGTAGTGACAGTGAATGTTATAAGGTGTTAGAATAAAAAAATATTATCAAAAATATATACATAGCCTATACCCGTCGAAAAGCCAAAACCAAAAACAGAGATCGTATATGGTTGGAAAGGGCTTCTCAAGAACAATTGAATGGTAATAATAAAACACCATATGACCGAGTCAAACAGTGCTAGGAACGTAAAAGTTCCTGATCAGCATTGTTTTATATTTATTGCCGCCATCAATGCACAAACCTTGGTCGCGCACTCAGAAGACATCTCTACCGATACATTCATCAACCAATCTGATGATTTGCAATCAGCGAAACTTGGAAGGAAAATTCCATGCCAGTGAATATGCCGGTTTCATCATCAGGTCGCAGAGCCGGTGGAGTCGCCATATATCGTAACATCAAAAGCATCACTGATTGTAATAGAGTTAACACTGACATTCGGAAATATATTTGGAAATGAAAGATGCAAAACCTGTCTGTCTAGTAAATGTAAAGGCCAATGGTATCTTCAAAATCGTACTCTGGTGTGTGTATATCCACCAGAGCAAAGCGTTAGCAGAAACTAAACTCTTAATATTACGATCGTTGATAAAATATTCCAAAAACATCGCTAAAATTATACCCGATTACTAACCTGATCTTTCTACACCAGTTATGATAGTCGGATACTTTAATGTTAATATCTCACAAAACCGCTCGTTACCCGACTTCGTGCTCAGAGAGTTCAATTAGTCTTATATTGAAATTTCTCCAACAACGTTAGATAATACCTGTATTGATTTAACGTTTATTTTGTATGCCATTTGTGTCATACTTTTCTTATCATAGACATATAATTAATAAAGTTATATTGTAACACAATAATTATTTGTTTCCTTCCTATTATCCTAAATACATAAATAAAAATATTTTATTAAAAAAATATAACTCATTACATAAACGTTTAAAATTCAATAACTCTTGGAAACATATATATATGTATATCTATATATACATATATGTATATCTATATATACATATATACATATATCTATATCTATAAACTTGAAATTTCACACACTCCTTAGTTTAGTAAAGAGGTTTAATAGTCTCACCCCTCTAACCAATTAGATGGCATAATAAAACGAAAACAATTTTTTTTAGAAAATGTATAGGTTTAAAATAAATCATTTTCGTTGTTGATATGTTTTTCTCAAAACCAAGTGGGCTTCTATTAGTAGTTTTTCTCGTAGAATTCGACGAGGCATCTAGAAATTAGTTAGGCCTTTGTATTTAGCCAGTATCTGATAATTTATTTTCCATAAGACACGCTTATTTTTTTTTTTCCATTATTCTTAATTTGTTAGTAAAACTTTAATTTTCTACTTGTTTTCTAATACTACTCGAGAAAATTTTGAAACGTTATTTTGCATATTAATTACATTAATTATTCTGGGAATCATCAGCAATGATAATACAAGAATAGTAGTACCCACCTACATTAAATTTTAAAAAATAATTTTCTTTTAAATTTCAATAATTCTAATAATCAGTAAATAATTACATTTTTTTTTTAAAGATGTGGTACTAATAAAAAATACTAAATCACATCTAACATCGGGGTTCACGAAATGGGAGTTCCTGGAAACAACATTCATTACTTTGCTTTTTGACATTACTACTTTTATTAAAAAATATATCAAAAGTGTTTTTTGAATATCCACCCCTCCCTTATTATTATTTTTTTTTTACCGAAAACTTATGGTAGAAATATTTATACATCAAATGTCGGTAGGTTAATCATGTTAGCCATTTTCAAAGATTAACGAGCTGTTGAACTAAGGAAGCAGATTCCCCTTCCAAAAATAAATTATGTTTTTGTTTACATTGCTCTAGAAAATATTTAAATTTGGTTTGAAAAAGACACTAAGAGGAACAATATCTATAAAATGAATAATTAATCATAAGGTCTGTAATTCACCATTTTGACTCGAAAATTTACAAAGAGAAAATATGGCCGTACATCAGTATCATGTAAGGAAATTAATTTCCAGTAATTGTTATAATTATCATTGGAAATAAGCTACATAGTTAGTCTGGAATACGGTAGGACCTCCACTCTCCTGACTTAGTCCAAGCAACGAAGGATTTTTAGAGGATTTAATTCATGTAGAAGCCAATTTTGGCACAGTTGTAGGGGGAGGTATCCTTAACAACCTACTAAAAGTACTGGGGGTTGGGGTTGGAGCTAATGGTGGGGGGGGGGGGCTCTAAAGGTCGGTTTTTTCAGTTTTTCGTTAATAACTCGAAAACTCTTTCCTCTAGCGAAAATATGTTTTTGTACTAAATTAATTAACATAAAATTGTTTACAAAAAAGGTTTATACATTTTTGTTCTAGGATCAATGCTTAAGAAGACATAGTGGGGGGAATATGAAAAATGTAAAAAAAAGACTTTTTTATTGTTAACATTCCAATGTTTATTGTTACAAATGAATAGTTTATTATAATTAATTGAATGCATTTGTGATATAAACATGAAATTTGTGATATATTAAGTGGGTGTTTGTTTCACGGAATTTTATCAAAATTTGATATATAGGATCTAATAGAAAATTTAACCAGCTATGAGATGGAAAAAAGAAATTCAGAATCGAAACAATATTTTTAATGTTATAACGAGAAATGTTCCGAAAAAATAAGGATTTCACAATGGTACGCGGAATTCAACGAGGTGGAATGGATATTTCACGGAACGTATTTAAAATTAAATATGTGATATCTAAAAATAAATTTAACCTGCTTTAAGATGAAAAAAAGAAATTCGAGATTATAAAAATAGTTTCGGAGTTAGAGCCAAAAGAGTACCGACAAACGTGTTTTTGAGGAAAAGTGCGACTTACCGCTAGTACTATAATAAGCATATTAGGCTTGACAATAATATTATTTTTAGCAATAAGTATTTAATTAATAATAATAAACTATTCATTTGTAACAATAAACATTGGAATTTTAACAATAAATATATAAATTTTAACAATAAAAACGTGTTTTTTTTACATTTTCCCTATTCCTCCCACTATATCTTCTTAAGCATTGATTCCAGAACAAAAATGTATAGAACATTTTTTGTAAACAATTTTATGTTTATTAGTTTAGTATATAAACATATTTTCGCTAGAGGCAAGAGTTTTCGAGTTATTAACGAAAAACTGAAAAAACCGACCTTTAGAGCCCCCCACCCTTAGCTCCACCCCCAGCCCCCAGTACTTTTAGTATGTTGTTAAGGACACCTCCCCCTACAACTGTGCCAAAATTGGCTTCTACATGAATTATGTCCCTTTGGCCTTTTTTTGTCTTCGTTGCTTGGACTAACTACTGAGAGTTGTAAATATAAGTTAGCAAGCTCTGGGAGTGAAGGTCGCAAGTGGACGCAGCTAATCATTGTCTAGTATATTTTTATACACCTCTAAAAAGGGTTTAGCGTTGGAATTAAAGAGACACAAAGAGAAACAAAAACTGTAGGATGTATAATAATCGGAAAATCAAAATTTGGCTTACAAGGGGACGTTTGCAGTTGTAACTCACAGATTTGAATGCCGATTTTTGTGTGGGTAGTAGGGACCTATAATAGTGCAAAACTGGAGTTATAGCCGCCAATGGGCATTAGGAACCGAAAAAAAAATAAAATATGAAAATCACGTTTTATTTTTTTCTCAGCTCTCAGTCAAGATAGAGAAATGATTCTTTCATGTTTAATTGAAGTTATGTAAGGTATTTGATATAAAAATACTTTCGTTATGCTCAAGACACCACCCGCCTTTAGGGTGCTCAAAAACTCTAAAAAAAATGACAAAATTCCAGGGAAATCCGCTGTAAATCAGTGGAAACTTTTTTTTTTTTATGAAAAACTGACCTCAAATCTCGATTTAACACACCATAAAACCCTTATATGTGTAATTTTATCAAAATCAAAAAATATTGATTTTTTACCCCTTTCGAGGAGGTTAAAATTTTGAAGTTGAGATTTCACCAACATTTTCTACCGGCCGTAACAACTGCTGTGTTCAACCGATTGCAATAGTAATAGCATCACTAGAATTAGCATACATTCTGCTTTTTATCCATGCCTATAACATTGGATTTACTCGCGAGTTTAGTGGACAAAAACTGATGTGAATGAAAAAATCCAAGGTCAGCTATAACTTGAGATATTTCAATAAGGGGAAATCCTACAACCTCCGGATTTGGGCTAAACTATGCAGTTTTAAGGCTTCTAGATGACCTAAAAATTTTGTCTTAATCGGTTGCGAAATATGGGAGATAGCGCAAATTATTTACATTTTTTCAGAAATTGACAGCCCCTTGCCTTCTAATCCTTAAAATCTGAAAATAAATCAGTTTTTAGTTGAACAATTTTCCTCACCTATATTATATAAATAAGACTGATATAAAATAATCTTTATATCAAGATTCTCTTGATCTTAAAGCCTTCTAAAATTCTACAAAATTTTAAAGGTAAAAAAAAATTATTTTTGATTTCGACGAAATTAAGTTTCTACATGTTTCTTGAGATGAGGAATCTGAAAATAATTTCAGTTTTTAGTTAAACAATTTTTCTTACCTATATTATATAAATAAAACGTTTTAAAATGACATATTTTTATTTCAAATTGCATAGAAATCCTAAGATTGATGAATAATCTAAAATTAATATCAGGTTTTGGTTAAAAAAAATGTATATATTTTTTAAATGGTGTTATTTCAAATTTATTGTCTAAAAACTAAAATAATAATAGAAAAAGATTATTTTATATCAGTCTTATTTATATAATATAGGTGAGGAAAATTGTTCAACTAAAAACTGATTTATTTTCAGATTTTAAGGATTAGAAGGCAAGGGGCTGTCAATTTCTGAAAAAATGTAAATAATTTGCGCTATCTCCCATATTTCGCAAACCGATTAAGACAAAATTTTTAGGTCATCTAGAAGCCTTAAAACTGCATAGTTTAGCCCAAATCCGGAGGTTGTAGGATTTCCCCTTATTGAAATATCTCAAGTTATAGCTGACCTTGGATTTTTTCATTCACATCAGTTTTTGTCCACTAAACTCGCGAGTAAATCCAATGTTATAGGCATGGATAAAAAGCAGAATGTATGCTAATTCTAGTGATGCTATTACTATTGCAATCGGTTGAACACAGCAGTTGTTACGGCCGGTAGAAAATGTTGGTGAAATCTCAACTTCAAAATTTTAACCTCCTCGAAAGGGGTAAAAAATCAATATTTTTTGATTTTGATAAAATTACACATATAAGGGTTTTATGATGTGTTAAATCGAGATTTGAGGTCAGTTTTTCATAAAAAAAAAAAAGTTTCCACTGATTTACAGCGGATTTCCCTGGAATTTTGTCATTTTTTTAGAGTTTTTGAGCACCCTAAAGGCGGGTGGTGTCTTGAGCATAACGAAAGTATTTTTATATCAAATACCTTACATAACTTCAATTAAACATGAAAGAATCATTTCTCTATCTTGACTGAGAGCTGAGAAAAAAAATAAAACGTGATTTTCATGTTTTATTTTTTTTTTCGGCCCCTAATGCCCATTGGCGGCTATAACTCTAGTTTTGCACTATTATAGGTCCCTACTACCCACACACAAATCGGCATTCAAATCTGTGAGTTACAACTGCAAACGTCCCCTTGTTAGTTAATTTTCAATATCATCTCGGTTTGTACTCAAGTTCAAAACAATAGAAAACAATATGTTAATGCTGAAATTGAAATGAAGTAATGACCATTAATAATGAAAATTTATTAAAAATAAATTTCCTTTTTTTCGCCATTTTTTACTCTGAAGGCTCCCCATTGTTAAGTAGTCAACAAAACTGTCTGAAACTCAAGCTCTATTAGTCTTAAGGTATAGGAAACACATATTTGACGCAAATATAACGGAAAAAAAAAACTTTAAAAAAATGTATTTTAAGCAGTTTTTTGCTCATTTGGCCCACTGTGGGCCGTGCCAATTAAACAGCCACAAACATTTTTTTTTGTGTATAAACAGAAGACATAAAACGGAATCTCATCAAACTTATTGAAAGACATATTAAAATTAAACTGAATTGGGTAAAAGCTCACTCAGGTATTTTAGGTAATGAACTGGCAGACCAAATTGCTAAACAAGCAGCTACAGACACTACACTTACTACAAACCTCGCAAAAATACCACTCACATATTTTAAGCGTGAAATGAGAAAAGAGACAATACGAAAATGGAACGAGCACTGGACACAATCAAACAAATCATATTACACCAATACATACCCCTTATAACAAATACAAACTTTAATACACTAAAAAGCTCAGACTACAAAATGACTCAATTCCTGACAGGACACGGACAAATGGGACAATACTTCAAACGTTTTCACATTTCAGACACCGACATATGCAAATGTGACGGAAAGACACTACAGGACTTTCATCTTCTTTTTAGTTGTCCAATTTATGACAGGGAAAGATTTCCATTAGTTCGCAGCATAATATTAGGTGGAGGAACTTGGCCGCAATCTCAGACTACAATTTTTAATAAATATTACATACCATTCAAAAAATTCATAAATTCAATTAATTTTGATAAATTAAAATAAAAAAAATAAAAAAAAAAAAAAAAAAAAAAAATGCAACAATAATAATTCATGAATCTTGTTGTTTGAGAAGTAGTCCAAGCAACGAAGGATTTTCAGAGGACTTAATTCATGTAGAAGCCAATTTTGGCACAGTTGTAGGGGGAGGTGTCCTTAACAACATACTAAAAGTACTGAGGGGTGGGGGTGGAGCTAAGGGTGGGGGGGCTCTAAAGGTCGGTTTTTTCAGTTTTTCGTTAATAACTCGAAAATTATTGCTTCTAGCAAAAATGTGTTTATATACTAAATTAATTAACATAAAATTGTTTACAAAAAAGGTTCTATACATTTTGGTTCTAGGATCAATACTTAAGAAGATATAGTGGGGGAAATATGGAAAATGTAAAAAAAAACACGTTTTTATTGTTAAAATTTGTATATATATTGTTGAAATTGCAATGTTTATTGCTAAAAATCAATAGTTTATTATTATAATTTGAAAGCTTATTGCTAAAAATAAAATTATTGTTGTTAAGCCAAATATGCTTATTATAGTACAGGGAAATTAGCATTCGAACCTTGATATCGAACCAAAAATAAAAAGATCTGACTATTGCATATTGTTCATCAACCTTAGCTGTAAATGTGGTTAAAAGATTTCTTTGAAATATCTTCAGGTTTGGGCAGGGGAGGGGGGAAAGTGTTGAAAATTGTATGTATTTAGCACTTTGATCCAGTAACTCGGAAACCGTTACTTTCAGCAAATTTTGTGTTATATACATTATTAAAGCTAAGCAAATTTGCAATAAATTTGGTTCTATTCGTTTTTTTGTCAGATCGATAGTTTTAGAACTGTGAAGGAAGAAAAATTGGCTAACTTGCGGTAAGTCGCACTTTTCCTCAAAAACGCGTTTGTCGGTACTCTTTTGTCTATAACTCCGAAACTGTTTGTCTAATCTCGAATTTCTTTTTTTCACCTTAAAGCTGGTTAAATTTATCATCAGATACTATCTATTTCATTTTAATTAAGTTCCATGAAATATCTATTCCACCTCGCTGAATACCGCGTACTGTTGTAAAATCCTTATTTTTTCGGAACATTTCTCGTTATAACTCTAAAAATATTTGTTCGATTCCAAATTTCTTTTTTCCATCTCATAGCTGGTTAAATTTTCTATTAGGTCCTATATATCAAATTTTGATAAAATGCCATGTAATACCCTTGCCAGCACGCTAACAACTGCGAGTTGTTAAAAAGTTTTAGTTTTTTTTGGCATATTTTCTCTATAACTCCTAAAAAATATGTCCGATTCCAAATTGCTTTATTTCATTTTAAAGCTACTTAAATTATCAATCAGGTCCTATCTATGACTTTTAATTATATTCCATGTAATACCCATGCTAGCACACTAAATGTGTATGTTTTGGCAAAACCTGACATTTTTGAAATGTTGAGTGGGCTGGCGTGGGTGTTTTCACGGACTTAAATCAAAATTTGATATATAGGATCTAATTGCAAATTTAACCAGCTTTAAGATTTAAAAACGAAATTCAGGATCGAATAAATATTTTTTGAGTTATAACGAGAAGTGTTCCGAAAAAATAAGGATTTCACAACAGTACACGGAATTTAACGAGGTAGAATGGATATTTCACGGAACTTTATTAAACTTAAATCTATAGAATCTAATAGGAAATTTAACCAGCTTTGAGATGAAAAAAAGAAATTTGGGATCGGACCAATATTTTTGGAGTTGTAGTGAGAAATGAACCAAAAATAAAAGAATTGCACAATAGTATGGGTTTCTCAACGTGTTGGCATGGGTGTTTTACGAGACTTGATCAAAATTTCACATTTGTGGGTTCAAAAAGCAAATTTAATTAGCGTTCAGATAAAAAAAAAAAAAATTCAAATCGAACAAATAATTTTGGAGTTATAGTCAAAAAAGTGCCGACAAACGTGTTTTCGCGGAAAAGTGCAACTTACCACAAGTTAGCCAATTTTTTCGTCCTCCACAGTTCTATATACATACATACATACATACATACATATGTAAGCTGTTTTTGATATTTGGAACCAAGGGCGCTAAAAGATTAATTATATAAACCATAAACATTTCATTTTTAACAATAAAAAAGGGTTTTTTCTTTTAATTTTCATTTTTCTCGCTCCATATCTCCTTAAGGATTGCTGTTAACAAAAAAGTGTATAGCACCTTTTTTGTAAAGAATTTTATAATTATTAATTTAGTACATAAACACATTTTCGCTAGGGGCAAGAGTCTTCGAGTTATTAACGAAAAACTGAAAAAAACGACCTTTAGAGCGCCCCCCCTCCGTTAGCTCCACCCCCACCCCCCAGTACTTTTAGTATGTTGTTAAGGACACCTTCCCCTACAACTGTGCCAAAATTGGCTTCTACATGAATTAAGTCCCCCAGTCGGCTTTTTTTGGTCTTCGTTGCTTGGACTAAAGACATCTATGGTTCGATGTGCGCCGCTTCATCTATCAGCTTATTATTGCTGTATTTCTCCCTTCTTATATTTCTTTATTTTATTTATATATATATATATTTTTTTTTTCTTTCTTTGTTTTATATTATTTTTATTTTTTTATCTTTTTTTATTTCGTATTATTATTATTTTTTTATTTCGTATTATTATTATTATAATTTTTTATTTACTACTGTGTATACCTATGTATTTATAAAGCTATAAAATCAATTGTACTAAAAAAAAAAAAATAAGTTGTAACATAACCAAGCGTGTAATATGCCTCGCAAGGCAATGGCACACGTTTTAAATAAATTTCCTCTTCATAGGGTTACTATGAGGAGGAAAAAAGGGGAAAAAAAAACATTTATTTTTTTTTTTTTTGGTGTAAATTTTTTTCACAGGCAAAAATGTAACAAGCTCTGTTAATGATGGTGTTGCTCAAAATTTGTCAATAATTATTGTAATAAAATAATTGGTTTATACTATTCGTCGCTATAACCTACTGTTTAGGAGATATGTTGATTTGAACGAAACAAAACACTTATGCCTAATTTGTTTAATTGTTTTGACACGATCTAACTGTATTGATATTGTTCAGATTGAAAATTTGACGGCAGTTCCCTCATCAGAAATTTATTAGAGAATTTTTTTTGCTGTATAACATTCGTCGCTGGGACCAACTGTTTTTTTTTTTGATAGCTTTTAAGTATAAACTTTATGGCAATTGAGTTAGCCAATAACAATAATAATTACATAATAGTAAATAAACAATAAACACAAATAGAAAAAGAGTTTTACATTTTATATAATTAGTACTAACAGAAAAAGCATTTCTTCAAATTATAATAATTTATACGAACAAAAGATTTTTTTTTTTTTCTTACAAGCTATAATGATATATACAAACAAAGAAAAATAAAATAAAAATAAAAACATACATTTTTACAATTTGTAATAATTGATATTGATTATAGTCTAGGGTGACAGAAGTTGTAGCAGCAATTGCAATAGAATCCAATATTTTATTTAGTTAATTCAAAAGAAATAAATCAATTATTTTTTGCTAGCGTTTAAAACATTTAAAATAAATAGGAAGACGTTATTTATCTTTTCAATGCTATTGTATGATAAAATATTTTCCAAAGATAGACTATCATCTGTTTGAACTATATAGTCTTTTAGGTATTTTTTTTCGAAAATTATCGTATCTTTGGCACTCTAACAACAGATGTTTACAGCTATTTACGATGAATAAGCTACAATCTTCACATTTTTCATTAGCTTTAATTTGCAAACTGTTATTTTTAAAAAATATTTTCAAGTAGTCACATTTGGCTATTCTCAGTTGGCTAACGGTTCTTATTTTGGTTATATTAATGTTATATTTTAAATAATCTTCCGGCTGAGGGTTATTAAAATTTTAAATTTTCATAAATAATGAGTTATACCTTGTATTTAAAGTACGATCAATGTCTGTTGATAATAAATGATTAGTGGCTTTTTCTATTATGTTATTTTTATTAGATAATAATTTTTGTGTTTAATTTGAGACACCCAGTTATATTGAAAATCTGGTTTATTGGTATGTAAATCTAAAAGTCTTTCGAGGCAGGTACGGGGTAGCCGATTTTCAGGTAATGCCATGATTTTAATTGAAAATCGCGCTAGGACCAACTGTTAAGGATTGGTTTAAATGAAGATAATCACGTGTGAAATCCCTATTTATCTTAAATTTGTTGATTTTGAATAATAATCGATTGTAAATTTAATTTAATTATTAATTAAAATAATTTAATTCTAAAATGAAAATTCGAAAAAGTAGTACATTATACAGGGTGAGTATCTCTTAGTGTAAAAAAAAAAAATTGGTTAAACTAGATCAAAAATGTAGCTAAATGCCGCAAATCTCACCTTTCTATTCCAATCCGTTGCAGATATATGATAAATCAAAGACTTTTTTGAGGAAATCACGTTTTTTTTTTTTCCCATAAAAACTGTAATATCTCCATTTTGTCTAAATATTTTTCAAATTTTGGCCACATTTTCAGATTTAGCATTAAATTTCCTATAAGAACAGAGTACACGTAACCTTGAATTTTACAAACTTGGTATCTAAAGAACAGCTTGATCTTCACCTTATTTAGGGAAGTCACAATGTCTTATTTACCTCAACGCTCACCGTTTTTCGTAAAAACTATCCACAAAACGTCAAATCTCACAAAAACTTGCAAATTTAATCAGCTTTCGAATGATATGTTAAACGTAATGATTTTGTTTCAATTTCATGGAGATATTTACTTTTGAAACCGAAAAAACATGGTGTTCTCATTTTGTATACAAATCAGTTACTTGGGTAAATAAAACATTATGACAATCCCTTAATGAAAATGTGCATTTTAAACATAATAAACTCTTCATTGGAATAAAAAGCAAAGGAAAAAATGATTGTTTAATAGAAAATAAAGGAAAACTGTCAATAAAGCGACACTACATCAGAGGATATGATATTATTACATTTATTTATTATTATTATTTAGGATTTATTTTATTAGATTTTCAATGTAATGTTTAAAATCCAGTGATAATGAACATAGACCTTAATTTTGCCGTTAGCTTCTGAATGCAGATTGTGTCTAAGAATACTACTTTTTGAAGTGAATTTTATGGGCAGATGAGTCTGTTTTTACAGGGGATGGCATTTGTACCAATCCATGTATATCGTTATTAGGAATGGTCGAAATGCCTTCCCCTGTAAAAATGATACTCATCTAGCCATAAATCACATAATAAATAAATAAATGTAATAATATCATATCCTCTGATGTAGTGTCGCTTTATTGACAGTTTTCCTTTATTTTCTATTAAAAAATCATTTTTTTCTTTGCTTTTTATTCCAATGAAGAGTTTATTATGTTTAAAATGCACATTTCCATTAAGGGATTGTCATAATGTTTTATTTGCCCAAGTAACTGATTTGTATACCAAATGAGAACACCATGTTTTTTCGGTTTCAAAAGTAAATATCTCCATGAAATTGAAACAAAATCATTACGTTTAACATATCATTCGAAAGCTGATTAAATTTGCAAGTTTTTGTGAGATTTGACGTTTTGTGGATAGTTTTTACGAAAAACGGTGAGCGTTGAGGTAAATAAGACATTGTGACTTCCCTAAATAAGGTGAAGATCAAGCTGTTCTTTAGATACCAAGTTTGTAAAATTCAAGGTTACGTGTACTCTGTTCTTATAGGAAATTTAATGCTAAATCTGAAAATGTGGCCAAAATTTGAAAAATATTTAGACAAAATGGAGATATTACAGTTTTTATGGGAAAAAACGTGATTTCCTCAAAAAAGTCTTTGATTTATCATATATCTGCAACGGATTGGAATAGAAAGGTGAGATTTGCGGCATTTAGCTACATTTTTGATCTAGTTTAACCAATTTTTTTTTTTTACACTAAGAGATACTCACCCTGTATATAGGCATATCCGTGATCTATTGTTTTTCCCAATCAAGAAGAAATTGGGTTTTTGTTTTAGAAAATATTTATTCCACAGTTCCAAATTATTACTTATGGAACCGCCGATATTACAAAAAACTTTTCTATATACACTGTAGAGTTTTTATTGAAACTCTGAATTTTCATTTCAATAGAGTATTACAGCTCCAAAACCAATATGTACATGAAATGAAATGGAAAACACTAGAAGGTCTCTAGGCCATCTTCGTTTCAGACGCCTCGGAGGATTATCAGGAATGGAGTGGGAAGCAAGTTGAGAAACTAACGGGTTTGAGTGGTTTTGGAGCTTACTAAAGGATAGGTATCTATCTGGTTTGGGCTAAATCAGCAACGTATGGAACATTAAGATCTTTATGGATAAGTGTATTGGTGACAAAGTAAGGAGCATTGAGGATAGTAGGGATTGAATACGAGATGAATTGGATGGTTTAGTGGAGCCCAAAGCTCAACCCCGTACGTCCAAATAGGTGTAATCACAGTCATGTATAAGAGTCTTTTGTAATTGATTAGGAGCTTTGAACGTTTGTCAAATAAATGTTGAAGTAGTCTGTAACGACGGGCAGTTTCTTCTCGTTTTAGTCTTTACTAAGAATAAATAAAATTTATTTTAAACTGGTACTATGGGCCAGACTGCATTTATTTTGTTAGTGCTCAGAATCGGAAGTTTTAAATTATAATCCCATTTCAACATTTGTCAACAACGTATACATATTTTCAACAATATGAAGTGTGAAAAGATGTAAGATTTTCTCATCGGTGTTGTAGACTTGTTTTGAACCCAAATCATGAGTTTCACTCGCAAATTTAACTTGGAAAGGTTTGACAGACGAATTATTTGATGACAGAATTTTCTCCTGAGATAAACTGAAACCGTCTCCTAATACGACTTTTAAATTTATCTAGCCCTCCATCGCTAACGTTAAAATTGTCTTTTCCAGTGATTTTATTAGTGAATGAATAATAAAAAAAAAATAGTATCCGGATTACTGGAGTTGTTGAGCTATCAAATATTATATCGATTGTAAGATCGAGATTGTATTGCATATCTTTACCGGTTTGTGTTGTCTCTAGTCCACAAGGACTAGAGAGAATATATTAATATATACTCTAGAGGAGAATATATTAAACCAAAATAACACCAGCTTGTTTTCTTTCTTCTTTTTTTTTTTTCAGAACGAAAACTGAGACCAACGAACTACGTTCAGAAATCTACGTAGTATATGTTGTCCTATTGAAGAGTTTTCTTTGTTCGATTTTTTTTTTTAATATGCTAATTATGGTTGAAGTATAAATTATTCATTCATAAATTCTTAATTTTCTGAATGAAAACGTATTTCTTTCTATTGAATGTTAATTCTCATGTAAATTAGAAATTGAAAGGAAATTTGTTGATAAGAAAAACATGACTGACCTCTATGGCCGCTGCTTTCTGCGTAGCTTTTGTCGTTTGTTTTTCAACGTTTCTTTAATTTTTTCGAGATGCTAAACCTAAACCTAATTACATTTTTCATCTTCTAATGAGCACTATAGTTCATAGAGTGCGCTGAAAACCATAACTGTACACATCAATTTCTCGCAATTTTCTCTGGTTTCCCTCCCATCTTATAAGAACATTAAATATTAGAAATATAACTTGTAGTGAATGTAATGCACTCTCACCTGATATAGGCGTATTTATATATTGTGTTATATTTCATATAGCGCATTTTATTTATATATTATATTTTGTTTGTAATTATAATAAAGATTTCGCTAGTTGTGTGCGGGAATATACGTTTTTCAGAAGGCTAACCGTCATTTTTTTTAGTTCGCTCTAGCACCAATAGTGTTAGTGCACTAGTAGTTGACAGTTTGATAATGTCTTATTATAAGGTTTCTGTTTGCACCTTTGTTTCGTTTTAAATTTTGGCGGGTAGTTGAGATATTTCTGTATGCAAAGAGTGACAGCCATCACTTCCAGGACGGGAAAACTGTTTTCAACACCAAATCTGTTGTCACAACTCCATGTTCACTTGACTAAACGCCTCCATCCTTATGCTCTGGTATGTATTCTGTTTTTTCTCTATAAAATGCTTATATCTATCCAACTTATGAATATACTTTGGAATAGTAGGTATCTGTACTACATTTTACTGGATTCTTGTGGTTACAGATAAAAATTAAGAGAATTTTATTGGACGTCAACTACAAAAACATATTATAACCGGTTGTTTAGTGCTTGACACTTCCGTCTACTACCAGAACATTTCTCATTTCTCGCCTTCTTAATTGAATGTGCATTCTCTGCAAAGGAAAAATCAGGGGTAGAGAAAAGAACCAGATTTGGCTAATTTAGAGCTCAAAATTCAGTAGTTGACAGGGGGTGAGGTGTCAACTACTAATGCAGCATCTATTAACTGCTAGCACAACACGGAATTAGGTCCCCCTTCTTTTTCTTTTTTTTCCAGTTTTATTGTAGCCCCCCAAACAAAAAACAACTTAATTATGAGCCTCAGAAAATAGAGAAGGCCCTGGATGACGTCAAAAGGGAGATTTCTATTGCAGCGGCAGCAAGATGCAACGGAGTACCTCGAAAACTAGTAGCCTGTCAACTACTAAAAATTAGCATCCAGGGCGTGTCAACTACTAATGCAAAAAGGTGATTTGGAAAATTAACACTTTTTCAACGTTCTATTAATACTATTTCAAATTTAAAAAAATAGGATAATGGACGGGATTTGCACGAATCTGAGGAGGGGAGAAAGAAATTTGTCACGTGATCAACCGAGGAAATATTGCTAAAAACGTCTGATATCTTTCTAAATGTGTCAACTACTAGTGCACTTACCCTAGTGCTGTTTAGAAAATAAAATTTTTCTGGTATATTTTTTTTTTTTTGCGAATGTCTACATTTATTAATTCTGAGCGAAAAAAAAAAAATGTATGTAGTATTTAGATGGAAAATTTTAAAAATATCTAACACCAATATTTTCACAGTCTTTATTTTTTATCGCATTCTTTGGCCTTTTAGACATCAAATCATATTCGTCTATTAACCAAAGACACTAGTTTTTCTCTGTTCAAATGAAAACGTTTTTCTACACTTTTATATTTAAAGATATGAAACGCTACGATATTACCAGAGTATTTTTGCAATCATTTGTCTTAAGGGGTGACATCACACATATGTACAGATCTGAACATTTTTTCCCCTTATTTCCCTTTTACAGGAAAACGAGAGGCTGAAATCATTTTTTTTTTTTTTTTTTTTTTTTTTTTTTCCTTTCTTTGTATTACGATCACATTTTTTCGACGAACGCTCTATTTCGTTTTTCGAACCATTCGGGTTTATATTTTTTTAACGGTTTACTATAGTAGTGAATTCTATTTATCAATCTTTCTGTAGAAATCCCGGTCAAAAATATCTGTGCTCGTTATTTTTAATTTCTTCGTGTCCTGTATTTCTGTGATTCATATTGTTAGTTGTTTGAGTTTAATTAGGTATTCGACTATTTTTCTGTTGTTAGGCTGCAATAAAGTTTCAACCGCCTTTTCCTAATGTCCGATTCAACAATTGAGTGAGTTTTGACGACTCGATTATGTCGAAGCCAGCAGTCTTTTGTTTCTTGAGGTCCCAGAATCCTACGTATAATTTTTCTGTTTTGTTTCTCGATGTTCTCTAAATTCAACTTTTGGTTAAGTGACAAAACTTAGCTGACATATATGTACAATTGCAGATTTAACTACGGAGTGTAATGTAATTTTCTTGTTTCATGACATCAATTTTTTATTGTATATATTTTGTTTATTCCGGAGAGATCTGTCTTTTTTAAGTCTTGTCTATTTGTTCTGTAGGAATTATACTGGAAAAAAAGATTATATTATTTTTTTTTATCAGTAGAGATTATATTTAATTTTTTTTTAATTAATAGAGATTATATTATATTATTATTTTTTTTTAACAGCCGTGGAGTCCAGGTAAATAATAACAACAGCCTACCCAATCATTAATATATACATATATATATATACTAGCTGAAAGTACCCCGCTCCGCTACGGTTTAATATCATTAGGATGAAGACAACTTAAATTAGTAAAAGGTAAGCTTAACGTTGATAATTATTATTACTTAAATAAACCTGAAAAATTCCATTCTTAGAATAATTTCAATAATTAAATTTGACAATTTGCAAAAGTTAATTTTATATTGTTTTGATAGCCCTCCAGTGAAGCCTCGAGGCAGCACTACCATCTTACCCAGCTCTGATACCAGACCATCAGCTTTTCTTATGGCATACTTTAAGTGAATATAGTCTTAACTTCTCAACTTTTTTGAAGAAAGTTTAGTCTTTCTGTTTCGATTTTTGCGTACATATCAAGCATGAATTGGTTGAGGAGATTACGAAATTAAAGTAAATAACGCTCTTCATCTCCTCTCTCCATCAACATTTAGGCGTAAAAATCAGCTGCAGACACAGTTTTCTTAAGTGATGTATTGGAGTTTGGGTCACGCTGAGGGATGTTAATACTGTACCTTTCTTCTCCATAGTAGAACATGATACGATACTAAAGAGAATCATACACTTGATAGAACTCACTGATTCTTATCTGTTTTTTGTCCCTACATCGAACTGGCCTTACATGTCATTACCAGAGAACATAAGTCTTTTAACCTCCTCTTTAACATAACTCTTTTAATAGCTTCTCTTCACGAAACAACTCAAACTTGTAAGTAACCTCTGCAGCTACCATGAGTTCACAGAAAGTACCAATATTATAAGGTTTCGACATCGATCGTATTTTTGTTTCTTTACAACTATAAGGGACTTAAACGGTGGTCAAAGTTTGCGGCTTAAAGATCTAACCTATTTTTTAACTTAGCTTATATCCAAATACCATATGATAATTAACCTTTTATTATTCACCCAATAAAAATTGAAATCGCATTTTTCGCAAATTAGCCGCGATCCAGGCCGATTTTTTAAAATTCCTTTCTTAGCGAGCACCTACGGCCCTAGAGGAATCTACATACCGAATTTCATTCCAATCCGTTCGGTGGTTTCTGAGATTTCGTGTTAAGTGAGTGAGTGGTATTTGACAAATATATAATAGATATATATATATATATATATATATATATATATATAATTTATTTCATCAAAGTTTGTTGAAAATAAAATAATTATGGTATAGAAAGGAGTGGCGTTTTCACTCACTACCGGGAGCCGGCTGCACATTATAATTAACATATTAATGATATGTACATACTTAATATTGGAAATCCACAATATGGCCGTTTTTCCGTCACTTTCGCGCCAGTCAGACTGGAAAGATTAACGATCTTTCTGTTTATTTGTTAGTGTATAAAAAGTACTGAATAGAATGAAACTTTTCTAATAAAAATTTACTAGGAGTACCCAGAGGTGGGCAAAATTTAATTATAGCTAAACATTTGGCAAGAAATTTCCTCGTATCAAGCACCTAATTTAGCCATGATTAGATTATAGATTCCAAGAAATTAATTTGTAAAATATTTATCTATTGGTAAATTTTGCGCAAATCTGGTATTACCAGATGGCTATAATATACATACATACTTTTATATGTATATACAGGGTGAGTACCTCTTAGTGTAAATAAAAAATTGAGTAAAACTAGATCACAAATGCAGAAAAATGCCACAGACCTCACCTTTCTATTCCAATCCGTTGCAGATATACGATAAATCAAAGACTTTTTTGAGGAAACCACGGTTTTGTACCATAAAAGATGTAATATCTCCACTTTTAAAAATACTATTCAAGTTTTGACCACGTTTTCGGATTTAGCATTAAATTTCCTATAAGAAAAGAGTATATGTAACCTTGAATTTTACAAACTTGGGATCTGAAGAACAGCTTGATCTTTACCTTATTTAAGGAAGTCACAATGTCTTAGATTACTTCAGCGCTCACCGTTTTTCGAAAAAAAAACTATCCACAAAACTGCAAATCTGACGAAAACTTGCAAATTTAATCAGCTTTCAAATGATATGTTAAAAATAATGATTCAGTTTAGATTTCATGGAGAAATTTACTGAAAAAAACTTGGTGTTTTCATTTGGCTTACAAATCAGTTACTTGCGTAAATAAAACATTATGACAGTCCCTTAATGGAAATGCGCATTATAAATATAATAAAATCTTCATTGGAATAAAAAGCAAAGAAAAAAAATGATTGTTTAATAGAAAATAAAGGAAAACTGTCGATACAGATGAGTCTGTTTTTAAAGGGGATGGCATTTCTACCATTCTATGTGGAGTTTCGTTGGTTTATTCATATTTGTATTGCTGTCGAATAGCGTTGAAAAATCATAGCTTCCCCAACAGATTGAATGATGAAATTAGTAAGATTTGTTACAAAATATCCTACCACAACTTCATCACGATATTCCACCTGAATAGAAAATAAAGGAAAACTGTCAATAAAGCGACACCAGATCAGAGGATTTTATGTTATTACATTTATTTATGATTATTATGTAGGATTTATTTTATTATATTTTCAATGTAAGGTTTAAAAGCCAATGATAATGAACATAGGCCACAATTTTGTCGTCAGCTTCTGAATGCAGGTGGTGTTTAAGAATATCAGTTTTTGAGGTGCATATCATGGACAGATGAGTCTGTTTTTAAATGGAAAGGCATTTTATTTAATAGTTCAAACAGTGAACTGAAAGGTGATAGTAAGAAAAGAGAGGTACTCAACTAATTGTAAGGCAAATAGAGAAACCTTTATGTTTTCCCTATGACTGGTTGGTTTTTTGTTTTCCTACCGAAAAAAAAAATAATATAATACTATTAGAAATATTTATATGTTAGAAAATTAGATTGTCGTTTTAAACGGTTTTATTACTTCTTGTAATTCGTAAATATTTAGTTTTATACATTTTCTGCGTAATGTATTTGTTTTCAGTGTTCTTTCTATAGTCCAGTCAATAAAGACATTGTAAAGTGCATGAAATATGCGATAATATTTGACTTCATAGCTTTGTTAGGAGTACAGTAGAAACTCGATAATTCGTCATGAGTGGAGGGGAAGGGGCGACGAAATAACGGAAATGACAAATTACAGATTTTTTCTGGTAAAGTAACAAAAAAGCATTTTTAACTATATTATTGTAATTTGTTTGAAATTTATTGAATGTAAAAACTATTAGATTAACATTATAAACATTGGAATCGAGGGACAATAACAGAAAACACAAAAACCTTGGAACACAAACAATTTTAAAAATGAAGTTATATACAAAAACGTACATATATGTTTAAAATAGAAAAAAAAAACAGACATACATACCATATTAACGTTTAAATCCCAATGATAATGAACATAGACCTCAATTTTTCCGTTAGATTCTGAATGCAGATTGTGTTGAAGAATATCACTTTTTGAGGTGAATTTATGGATAGATGAGTCTGGTTTATAGGGGAAGGCATTTCTATCTCGTGTTTTTCTATACAGGGTGAGTATCTCTTAGTGTAAAAAACAAATTGGGTTGAACTAGATCAAAAATGTAGCTAAATGCCGCAGATCTCACCTTTCTATTCCAATCCTTTCCAGATACACGATAAATCAAAGACTTTTTTGAGGAAATCAAATTTTTTCCCATAAAAAACGTAATATCTCCATTTTGTCTAAATATTTTTCAAATTTTGGCAACATTTTCGGATTTAGCATTAAATTTCCTATAAGAAAAGAGTACACGTAACCTTGAAATTTACAAACTTGGTATCTAAAGAACAGCTTGATCTTCACCTTATTTGGGGAAGTCACAATGTGTCATTTTTCGAAAAAACTATCCACAAAACGTCTAATCTCACAAAAACTTGCAAATTTAATCAGCTTTCGAATGATATGTTAAACGTAATGATTTTGTTTCAATTTCATGGAGATATTTACTTTTGAAACAGAAAAAACATGGTGTTCTCATTTGGCATACAAATCAGTTACTTGCGTAAATAAAACATTACGACAATCCCTTAATGGAAATATGCATTTTAAACATAATAAACTCTTCATTGGAATAAAAAGCAAAGAAAAAAATTATTGTTTAATAGAAAATAAAGGAAAACTGTCGATAAATCGACACCCTATCAGAGGATCTCATGTTATTAAATTTATTTATTTATTATTATTATTTAGGATTTATTTTATTAGATTTTCAATGTAATGTTTAAAACCCAGTGATAATGAACATATACCCCTATTTGGCCGTTAGCTTCTGAATGCAGATTGTGTCTAAGAATACTACTTTTTAAAGTGAATTTTATGGGCAGATGAGTCTGTTTTTACAGAGGATGGCATTTCTACCCATCCATGTATATCGTTGGTTTTTATTTGTATTGCTTTCGAATAATATGAAGGAGCTCCATTGTGTTGGAAAATCATATTTTGCCGAACTTTAGGTGGAATATCGTGATGAAGTTGTGGTGTGTAGGATATTTTGTAACAAATCTTACTAATTTCATCATTCAATCTGTTGGGCAAGCTATGATTTTTCAACGCTATTCGACAGCAACACAAATATGAATAAACCAACGAAACTCCACATAGAATGGTAGAAATGCCATCCCCTTTAAAAACAGACTCATCTGTATCGACAGTTTTCCTTTATTTTCTATTAAACAATTATTTTTTTTCTTTGCTTTTTATTCCAATGAAGAGTTTATTATGTTTAAAATGCATATTTCCATTAAGGGATTGTCGTAATGTTTTATTTACGCAAGTAACTGATTTGTATGCCAAATGAGAACACCATGTTTTTTCTGTTTCAAAAGTAAATATCTCCTATTTTTGATCTAGTTTAACCCAATTTTTTTTTTACACTAAGAGATACTCACCCTGTATATGTATATATATGTTTGTAAACTGTCGTCATATTTTCGATAATATAAATAAAAAGACCTCAACTATCTTTAAAAATACTGTTTGCTTGTTTTTTTATTTTTTTTAAATTGGAACACAATTCTAAATATACATCTTCGCATTTATAAAACTTAATATATTAGTTGAAAAGTTATCTATTTTCCAATTTTAGTTCAATTGAATTTTATCATTCTAAATTCTTAAACAGAGGATGAATATATGAAGTAGGACAACTGGAGTGGCCTTCTAGATCCAATTACATTAGCAGAAATCTACTGCGCTCTAGTGAAGATATAAATCTTGAACACGATCTGTGAATCCTTGCGAATATAAATGTCTTATTTTACATGGAAACTAGTTCGGAGCTAGGGAAACAAAGTACTTCTATCGGATTCAGACATAGATCAATATGACGAATTTTGATTAATTTTCATGAAATAACTCTTTATTTCCTGTTACTTTAACATTTAATAGACAAATACTGTTAATTACAAAAATAAGGATAAACTAATTTCCATTTAATATGCTGCAAGTTTTACGAGTCACCAAAACAATCCTTGATTTGTGTTTACTACTCATCAATGAAGCGGAAAAAATAATATTCATACAAATTAATTATTTTCATTTCCGTAGCTCAACTACCTCAACTATAGCTGTGTTTGGTTATGGACTCATCCAAGAGCTTCCAACATGTATCCAATCCTCTACGACAAGTTTCTTCCAATACCGTCAACCGAATTTGAAATTATACTAAACAAAGTTGGAGGACAAATTTCAAAACAATATAAGAATTTTAGAGACCCTAGGCCAAAAGATTAGATGTCACTCTTAGACTTCTAGCCAGTGGAGACTCGTTCACAAGCCTGACGTACACCTTACTTTTTCTTTTTTTGATCAATATGTGCGGAAATAAACATTTTTTTCTTCCTCGGCACTTTCAAAATAATAGGCCCTGATATCTTGCAGAAGTGCTATTCTTTTTGCCTACTTAGGTGAGTATCAACATATTTGATTTATTTTCTTACATTTCAACAAAAAATTGAATACACAAAAGCTACGAAACAATGTGCTCATGTTTTGAAATTGTTTGTATGTTTTTAGAACCAATAATGAATGTTTAAAATTCGAAACTCTTAACTAGTCTGCAAATGAAGAATTCCAATAGAAGTAGCAAATAATTCACCATCCCTAATTCTTTAATTTTATAAAGGTGTAAATTTTAATGAACGGATTAATATTGTTACATTCGGAATTTATCGTAATTAAATAACAACTTTATTTTTTAAATCAGCTGTAAATTGTTAACAGCTGTCCTATATCTTCAGTATCGTCAATATATTTGAAATAAGATGAAGCAATATATATGATTAACATAACCCGTCACAGCTTCATACTCTCTCATACGTAAAAAAAAATTGATTATTTTAACTAATGATTGAATTTCATTTGTTTTTAGATAAAAATCTTGTATTTGTAAGTATGGAATTTAGCATTATTTCTTCAATGATATTTTCACCCATGGCATTAATTTTTAACCTGGTTGAAATTGCATTGATTAGGTGCTTGAAGAGTACGTAAAAGCATAGTTTGAAATCCAATTTAGCTGAAATAGTTTAATTGATCCATCTGATTGGATATTAATTTCTAACCATAAAAGTGCATGACAGTTTGGCAAACCTCGTAACTAGCACTCAAGGCTATCCATATTAATCATTATTATAGTAAAATTTATTATTATAAACCTTTCTAGAACTATGAAGATGTAGTTAAAATTTCGTACAGTCAAATTTAACTGTTTTACCATTCACTTGAGGTACGCATGATGATATAGAAGGATTAATACAATTAGGATTGATGAATTAAATGCCACTTCTATTGAGATTATTTTATTTGAAAACTAGTTTCAATTGGTTATGAAAATAACCACAAATTTAATAAAGACTCGGGAGTAAAAATATTACATTAAGTAGAAAATAGCCTAAAATTAAATACTTTTGAATCACTAGAAATAATAAAATCGTTTAAAACCGATCCAGATTTTTGTTTAAATGATCAGATATTAACATATCCAATAGCCCCATTTTAAATTTGTTTCCCATAGGAACGGAAAAACCCAATGAGTCATAAGGGAAACCCCGTTGTAAATCTAAAACTTAACCTACCTGCCCCCTTTTACTTCTCACAAATTCAGTGTTTTAGTTACCTCGAAGGTGAGTGCCTATGCTTGATTTCTTGTCTTATCTTTTTAAAAAACTTTAGTATATATAATCTATGTAACATAGTACTGATGTGTTGAAAATTTTATTGTATGTTTTAGAAATAAATTGTATGCATTCGAAACTAGTTTTCAAATAAAATAATCTCAATAGAAGTGGCATTTAATTCATCAATCCTAATTGTTTTACCATTGCAAACTATGTTACAGAATGGCCACATATCAGTCGATTTTTAAACTACACTGGAATCCACACGTTGTTCAATATACTTATAGCTTTTTTAATAACAATTGAATTGAAAATACCTAAATTTTATCATAAATTTCTAGCTTTATATAACACCATAATTTTGTAACCTCTCTCGAATGGTGCTTGCCACCTATTGGTTGAATATCAAACTTCACAACGCACATATTTATTGCTAAACCTTTCTTGTGCTATGAAGATAATGTGGTTAAAATTTGGTACAGATTGGTCCAGTAGTTTTTGCGGTTAGTGGTCACAAACGAAAAATGGCTTAGTATGGATATAGATATAGGAGCAACATTCTCACACAGACACATAATTTATTGACAAAAACATATTTTGCTTCTATTAATTGTTATTTTAAACATTTTATTAGAAATATGCTACTAAACGTTATACTAATAGCCCATTGATCCAAGGAGGCTAAGGCAAGCAGAGCGTAGGGCAGAACTATATTTAGGAGGCGCTTGGCCTTTGGCCTAACACGACTCCCAGCCAGCGGTCGCCATCTTGTTATAAAAAACAACTCAATGTTATTATAACTAGCTTGACTATTCTGCCAATTGTAACTTAATTGGTTGGCATGGCAACCGCGAACATGTGACCGCATCGGGGTCTATATTGAAGGTTATGTTTAACGTATAAATAAAACAAAATTAATAGATGTCACTCAAAGTATCAAGATTCTATAATTTACTAAATAGTAATTTGGTTAGTTCAATTTTTTTTATTAACCTTAACTAAAATATAAAGGTCTGTTCTTTTTTCACTACTTTGATGACTAGAAGAGTACAAAAGTTTGAAATTGTAATGCCACTTCTTTAATTTCGAATAGAGAATACATATCTTCAAGAATATTATGTTTGGCTTACAGTAGGAATGCTTAATTAAAAAAAAAAGTTTTAAATCCTATTCCAAACAGTGCTTAAATGAATGGTGTAGAGTGCATGAAACATGCGATAATTTTGGACTTCACAGCTTTGTTAGTAGTTGGAAGGTAAATATACTTTAAGTCCCTGCCGCTGGGGGGGTGAGCTTGTTTTTTCCATAATATTTCGAAAACTGTTGACTCTAGAAAAATATGTTTCAAATAAACATAAAAGCTAATTAAATTTAATATAAAATTTATTACATACTAAAAGTCACCGCCCCTGGGGGGTAAGCTAAGGATGGGGGAAGAAAGAAGTCCCAAATTTGTGTTTTTCTATTATATCTCGAAAACGATGGACTCTAGAAAAATATGCTACCGATCAAAATTAAAGCTAATTGAATTTCCTATAAAATTGATTCTGAACATTCTTGTCGAAATTCCAACGGTTTCAGAGATATATGTTACTAAAAATCGATAATTATAGAAGAAAAATATTTTACCTTACTTTTCAACCGAGTTCAAAAAGGAGGAGGTTCTCAACTCGTCTGATGTTACGCGATTACTCCGTCAATTCTGAATCAATTTTAATTATTCTTTTTTAGATCGGTAGGGCATACTTCAGAGCTAGTCCCATAAAAAATATTTTAAAATCAATGCAGTACTTTTTAAGAAAAAAAAAAAAAAAAAAAACAGTTCATAAAATCACTTATTAACTGTTTTTTTGATTTTTCTAAAAAAGTGCTTCGTTGATTTCAAAATATTTTTTATGGGACTAGCTCTGAAGCATGCCCTACCGATTTAAAAAAGAATAATCAAAATTGATCCAGAATTGACGGAGTAATCGCGTAACATAAACAAAAAAAAAAAATTAAAACGAGTTGAGAACCTCCGTCAATTTTGATGATTCTTTTTTAGATCGGTAGAGCCTACTTCAGAGGTAGTCCCATAAAAAATATTTTGAAATCAACGCAGCACTTTTTAAGAAAAATCAAAAAACCAGTTAATAAAAATCACTGTTATATAACCTTACATTTTAAACATATTTATGATTATGATTATTTAAAATCTCCATGGTAACTAAATATAAATTATTAACAAAAATAATTTACATATACAGTCAACTCTCGATGTGTTGCTTCGATAAGCTGAATTCTTAAATAAGTTGTAGTAAATAATAACATTGTATTTGTATCTCATTTTCTCATATGTTTTTGTATAACCTTCTCAGTTTATGGTTGTGTTATTAGTTTTTTACGAGTAATGCTATGTAGTTTTTATGTGTGAAATTGTGTTCAATAAAACCTTTCAAGAGGTATTTCTTTCTTTCTCATAAGTCGAACAAAATCTGCGGTCGGAAGTACATTACACTTAAATTGCACCTCAATGAGACGATTTCAGACAAAGAACGTGAAAAATTGTTTATAAGGTTTATAAGTATCGATAATTTCGTTGATTTTCATTTAATGGTTTTTTTTTTTTTTTTTTGAAGCAATTAAAATATTATTTTTTATTTTTTAGTTCAAGTTTGTTTGTTTGTTTATTTCGTTTAACGTCACTTTTATGCTGCTATGGCTAATCGGACGATGCTACGGTGGGAGTCCTAAATTTTGCCTATCCAGGTATAATTAGGATAGAGATCTTTAACGAGTACCTGACATCGCACAGGCTCGGGACCCCCATTTTACGTCCCTTCCGAAGGACGGCATAACTAAGGATTTTTTACTCCCTTTAAAAAATCCTAAGGTCATCTGCCGGGCTGCGAACCCGCGATCTTGGGTTTAGTATGTTGCTATGCTAACCACTACACCTCAGGTGACCCCCAGTTCAAGTTTGTATATGTAGGTTTAATCTAGAAGTCGGTTTTGTTTTTTTTCTCTAAAAATTATTTTTATTGTCAAACAAGTGCCTAAAACTTATATATGAAATTTAAAAAAAATTAATTCTCTACAATTTTGATTTTGACATTTTTATCTGAGAAACGATCGTGGAAGGCATTGGAAGCAAATGGTTGACAAAAAAAGGTAAAATTTGTTTTTTTTCCCCGAAAATCACCGATTTTCAATAACGTATATCTCGGAAACTGTTAGAATTCCGATGAATAAGTATAGAATCAATTTTATAGGAATTTTAATTAGCTTTCTTTTTTATTTGAAACATTTTTTCTAGAGTCAACTGATTTCGAGATATTATCGAAAAACCAAGAAAATTAAACTTTTCCCTTCCCCCACCGTTACAAGGGACTTGTAGTATGTTTATCTTCTAACAACTCCTAAAGAAGCTATGAAGCCAGAAGTTATTGCATATATCATGCACTATACAATCTCGATAGGTTTCTAGGAATCTACTTTGGATTATCGCTGCTTGTTTTCATAAAGCCAACTCAAAACGATTAACTATGAGTGTTGGAATTATGAATTGTGTTCATGTAAAAGGATTTTTAGAACGGTCTTTGTAATAGAGAAAAAAAATTGCTTTGGTAATTTCCTTCTTTTTTTTTTATGAATTTTGATTCAAAATAGCAGACAGCTAGCGAGTGATGCACCGTCTGGCATGGCCTGGCATGCAGAATGCGACAATGCCAAGGCTACTGTTGTAACGCAATACACAGCTGGCAACGAGGGACCGTGACGTTGTTCTTTTGTTCTCCAAAGTATAAATAGTTATCAGCTTACTGTCACAAGTTAAATGCCATAGCAATAAGAAGTTTAAAAACTATTACAGAGGCAACTACATGTTTCAAAATGGTTACGAAAAATAACGTATTTGTTGGTATATTGTTCGGACTCTCCCCATTTTGATAGATTTTTTTCAGGAAAAAGTAAGAGAAAAGAAAAAAAAAATGTTCAGAACAGTATCGAGGCGAATGGATAGTTTTAACACATAGTATCCTTAACCAACTTTCATCAGAGCTATGCAAACAACAGAAGCAAATTAACCAAATAGTTTTAACCAGAGTTGGTTCGATTTCAAATGTCGATTCTCCACCTCACCGATTCATTGGTCTGTAACCGATCTCGCAGAACTGTTGATGACCAAGAAAACATTGTTGCTTTGACAATAATAAATATTATTATTAATGATGATAAAAGTATGGTTAACCGGATGATAAATGGAGAAGAAGATAGTCAGGGATGCAGTCAAAGTAACACCACGTCAAAGAAGAATTCTTTAATAGGTCTTCTTCAGGTCTTCTTCAGGGCTATAATGAACAAAATACCAGAAATGACAAAAAAACAGATGTGACAAAAAAATAACAGACCGATAAACGTTGGCACGTATTAAAGAATTCTTCTTTGACAAGGTGTTACTTTGACTGCATCCCTGACTATCTTCTTCTCTATTATTATTAATTTGTAATAACTATTATAACTATAACTATTATTATTATTTTTATTAGTTTTTTCACACTTAGTGGTAGCAAACATTCAGGGGACCAAACATGGTCAACCATCAATGTTTATTTGGAGTTTAAAAACTATTGTTGTAGTTCCTAACAATGCTGCTTGTTGCATTTTTTCCAGCACTGCTTTTGGCAGCTCCAATTTCTCTATAGAACAAATTGTGTCTTTTGGAACCAGCCCATTACAAGACATAATTATTGGCAAGACATAATTATTGGCACTTATCGAGTCTATATAGTTTCTTGAGTTCTACCAGCTCCTGGTATTTCCTCTTCTTCTCAGCTAAAATTGGAACATATTGTCATCCGATGGCACACCGATTTCAATGATAAAAGCTGATTTCCCTACTTTGTTTATGATCACTATATCCGGCCTGTTTATTATTATTATTTTTTTTTTTAAATATTATTATCATTTTTTTATATTTTATACTATTATATAAAAGGACAAGCTATTTTTCGTTTCTGATCACTAACCGCGAAAGTTACTGAACCAAATTCTACAAAATTTTAACCACACCATATTTATAGCTCGAGGAAGGTTTAGAAATAATAAAATCTACTGATTTTCAATTATTTTTTTATTAAATAGTGAAGTTTGAAAATTGACCGACAGGTGGCGAGCGCCATAAGTCGTTATTTTACATGAGAGGTTACCGAGGTACGCTGTTATGTAACACGTGAAATTGATAATAAAGTTTACTTATATTCAATTAAATCATTTTTAAGATTTTGATATGGAATGCGAGATGTGGATACCAGTGAAGTTACCAATATTTGGCTAGCGCCATTCAGCAACAGTTTACAATGACAACACTACTGAATCCACCTGTACCAGGTTTTAACTACATCATTTTCATTGTTCATTCATAAAATTTACAATAATATAAATATAAACGTAAAATGTTACGTGGCAAAATCGAAGTTTGCCACATTTATATACTCTTATGGATAAATCCATCCAGATGAATGAAAACTATTACCAAATCAAAATGTCGATCCATTGCTTTTTGATATTGAGGATAAAAGTATGATTCATGGGCCTTTTGTGTATGCAATCATAATTTAATCCATTATCTGCAAGTTTCTTAATAGTCTCTGTCCGTTTTGATTACTAACTCACTTACTTAATTCGACCCTCTTTTACCGCTGAGCAGTGTGAGCACACTAAAGCTGGGGAAAGCGGCTGGCATTGATGGCATCTCACCAGAAATATTGAAATATATAGGCATGACGGGACATAAAATGCTCCAGCACCTCCTCAATATGGCTTGGAAAAAGAAAGTGATCCCAAAGGATTGGGAAGTATCAACCATCATCCCAATTCTTAAAAAGGGGGACAATCGTGAATGCCAGAATCATCGAGGCATATCCCTACTCAGCATTCCCTACAAAGTATACTCTAAGGTGCGATTAAGGACTCTTGTTGAACAAAAGCTGAGGGAAGAACAATATGGATTCCGACCTAATAGAAGCACACAGGACCTGATATTCACCATGAGACAAATATCCGAGGAGGTTATAGAAAAGGACAAAGAGGTATTTGCTTGCTTCGTGGACCTAAACAAAGCATCCGACAGGGTACAGAAAGGAGACATCTCGAGAGCTCTGGAAGAATATGGCGTTAACACAGGACTGAAGAATGCCATGCCTGTATGAAATGCAAAGAAATGTTGTCAGGATGTGCAACCACACTTCGGGAGAATTCACGACAGGTCAGGGGATCAGACAGGGCAGCAGGCTAAGCCCTCTCTTGTTCATCCTAGTGTTGGACTCTGCCCTTAAGCAAGCAAAAAATAGGATGAGGCCATACCATCTTGGATATAGGAATCTTCAGAGTGTCTAGTATAGGGTAATAGCGTTTGCCGACAATATGGTTGTACTGGGAAATAGCTGCCGTAATTTGCAGTTTAACCTAAGGATCCTCCTGAACTGGAGATAATAAATATGGAAATAAATATCTCCAAACAAAATATATGATGATCGGGAGAAGAAGAGACCGTGGGGACCGAATCGTTAGGCTGGCAGGAAACCGTCTGGAGCAGGTGACAGATTTTAAATAACTACAAGAAGAGATCGTTTGAGGAACACTACAATAAGAACAAACTTAGACCTGAGGCCGGCAGAAGAAATTATCTTGAAAACCAACTCAGGTGGTTTGGGCACGTCTCGCGAATGGCTAAAGACAAAACTGCCAGAGTTAACCACGAGGCCAGAGTAGAGGAAAGACGATCACAAGGAAGACCTGGGAGGAAGGAATCAAAGAGGCCTTTAAAAGAAGAGGAATGGACTGGAGGAGAAGGCAGCTGGTGCAAGACAGGGCTTCTTGGGTCAGGCTCTATAAGAAGGAACACCGCTCAGCAAAAGATTACTAACTTATAGGTTAATATTAAAAATTGGATTTAAAATTATGGTTTTTAAGTAATCTTCAACCACTTGATTAATTTTAATTTTTAATTCTTATTGATGCTACAATACAAAATTTTTATCGATAAGGAAATAAAACTTAAATTATATATGTTCTTTAGTTATGAGAGTTTTGTATCTTGTTATCTTGTATATTTAGAGGTTTTTGTATATTTTTCTTTGTACATATTGTATGAATGGATCCATTGTCATCCATATCACTCACTACCCTGTAGAGAGGCAGGTAATAACATTTATTCAACAAAATAATAAAAAAAAAATTTTTAGCTCTGTAGAAAGGTGTCTAGGTATGATAAGAGAAAATTTTAAAGTAATAAACCAAGAAAATATTGTTTATTTTATTTTTAATATGTTTGATGTTAAAAGGGGATGAATAAATACTATAATATTAATAACAAATCATATAATAATAATAGAAACATTTGATTTAGAGCGATTACTGTAACAAGGAGAGACATCTCTGCCAGCCTCAATCGAGAACAGACAATTCAGTACAATTGGTCCCTGAATTAAGATAGCCAGTCTGGGTCTGGTTGTTCTTGATATCAGAATGTGTATACAGAATATATTTATACTGTATAAAATTATACAAACATTTAATATATATATATATATATATAAACAAACTCACTGAGAATAAAAAAGTTATCTTTGCCTAAAGATAAATACAGGGGCTTATATGAACTTAACTTCGATGAGGGAGCACATAAGGTCACACAATAAAAAAATAGAGCATTCCAACTTTGTAATTGTGTTCATTATGGCTGAACGCAGCTATGGCGCGTGCAGTAAATAATCAAAGATAAGCACAGAGTTTAGCACTAGGATAAGTGACCACCTAAAATCGGTGACTATCCTCCAAGCAAGAAAACTCGAAATTATCGACCAGTTAGTTAATTGTTTAGTTACAGAGGCCAACGATTAAAAAACGTTTTTACGTTTTGAAACACCTTATTAAGCCGGATTTTTTTTTTTTTTTATACTCTTTTATTAATTGAAATTTACAACTGTATGGCCGTATCACCTAACATGTTTTCACATTTGCACATTAATATATTATATTTTTTGATTTATTACAGAATTTAACAGCTTTTATATACTACAAATAAAATTGTAAAATCGTTTGTGCTGGATGTAGAAGAGTTGGCAGCACTGCTGAAACAGATATATATATATATATAGATGAGCAAGATGATGAAGAGTTGCAATGTGCTACAGCAAATATATAGTCTAAACTGTTTACTCAGATTGAGCTTAACGACTTAGTTAGGGATCTTGGGTTAGCAAAAGAAAAAGCTGAATTGCTTGGTTCTAGACTAAAAGAAAAGAACTTGTTGGCAGTTGGAACTAGCATATATGTGTATAGGAAGAGAGAGCAGCAGTTTTAGAAATTTTTTGAACAAGAAGGTGATTTAGTGTACTGCTCTGACAGTCCAGGTCTGATCAAAGAGTTTGGTGTTGAATACAAAAAAGAAGACTGGAGGCTGTTTATTGATTCTTCCAAAACTAGTTCAAAAGCTGTTATTACACTAATAGTAACACTTATGCATCTATACCTGTTGGCCATTCTGTACATATGAAAGAGAGCTATGAAAACCTAGAAATAGTATTGAATAAAATTGGTTATTCGGCTCATGGTTGGATGATAAGTGGTGACTTGAATGTAACATGCATGCTTCTTGGTCAGGAAGGCGGTTTTACCAAATTTCCATGTTTTTTGAGTGAATGGGACAGTAGAGCAAGGGATCAACATTGGTGCAGAAAGAACTGGCCTGTGAGGGAGTCTTTAAAACCCGGCGAGAAGAACATTCTCCGCAAAAACCTTGTAGATCCTAGAAACATTCTCTTACCACCTCTACATATAAATTTAGGCCTCATGAAACAGTTATATAATGCTTTATATTTATATGAAACAGTTATATATGCTCTTTTAAATTATATAAAAAAAGCAAATTTCTCAAAAACTAAGACCAGATTTGGATTCAGCATACAAAAATCTATAAAAAATCAGCTATTAAAGTAAAAAAAGCTTCAAAAACATTTTTTTTGGCCTGTGTTATTAATATATACTTATATTTTATAATATACTAGCATCCCCGTCGCGGCTTCGCCCGCCCTCCATAAGTAAAGATAATTTCAACTAAAAATTAATGTTTTATTTGTTTATCGATAAGATTCTTGTATTTTAGCATGTGGCTCAGCATTATTTCTTCAATAAATTTTTCACGCATAGTAGTAATTATTAATCTAGTTAAAATCGCACAGATTAGGCGGTTGAAGATTACCGCCAAGATTAAGATTGAAAAGCACCATTAGACATAAAATTTTTAATTTTAACGTATAAATTGGTAATCAAGATTGATAAAGACTATTAAGAAACTCTTGCGGAAAATAAATTGCATATTGTTACGCACAATATAAAAAAGCAAAGGATCGATATTTTCATTTAGTAATAATTTGTATTCGGCAGAAATAACTTTATTGATATGATCTGGTTGTATGGTATGTTGATTTCGAACTATAAAAGTATATGACAGTGTGGCAAACCTCGGTCCTGCCTCTCAACATTGTACATTTAAATTTTAGTTATTGTAAATTTTACCATTGCAAAACCTTCCTAGAATTATAAAAAATATTTATTTAGATGTCGGTACAGATAGGTTCAGTTTACTATTGTTAACTCTATTGTGGAATGGCGCTATACACAATCTGTCGATTTTCAAGCTTCACTGGGATCCATAAATCGCACATCATATTTAAATATTTTTGAATAATTTTCTTTATAGTTTAATAAGTAAATTTTATCATCGATTTCAAGCTCTTTTCTAACCTCTCGCGTAGAATGGCACTCGCCACCTATCGGTCAATTTTCAAACTTCACTGTTGTCCCCATATTTTCTTTTTTTAATAAAAAATAAATTAAAAATTAGTAAATTTTAATACTGTTAAACCTTCTTGGAACTATGAAAACGATATAGTTAGGATTTAGTACAGATTGGTACAGTAGTATTAGTGGTTAGTGATCACAAACGTAAAATGGCTTGTCCTTTTATATAATAGTATAAATTATTATTATTATAGTAAATTTTCTAATTTAAAATCTTTCAAGAACTATGAAGATGATGTAGTTAAAATTTAGTTCAGATAGGTTCATTAGTTTTACTAAAACGCTATTGTCGCTTCCCACATATTTATAGGTTTTAGGATAACAATTGAATATAATTAAGTAACTTTATTAGCAATTTCTAGCTATATTTAACACCGGATCATTGTAACCTCTCTTGAATGGCGCTTGCTTTACTGCACACCACATATTTATCTTTTTTTAAACAGTAATTACAGTAATAAACAGTAATAGAAAATATGTAAATTTTATTATTGCTAAACCTTCCTTGAACTATGAAGATGATATAGTTATATTTGGTACAGAATAGTTCTATAGTTTTCGCTGTTAGTGATCACGAACGAAAATGGCTGTATATAACTAATAAAATTTGTATATAACTTCATCATCCCCCGTCGAGGCTTCCCCCTCTCTCATAAGTGAAGATCTTAGATAATTTTAACTAATAATTGATTTTTTTTTTTTTTTTTTTTTTTTTTTATATTTATCGATAAAAATCTTGTATTTAAGTGAAGAATTGAAAATTTTATTTTTGATGATATTTTCACGCATAGCAGCCATTATTAACTTGGTTAAATTTAGATTGATTAGGTGTTTGAAGATAACATAAAGTATAATCAGACATCCAATTTTCAATTTTAATATATGAGTTGGTAATCCAGATGGACAGAGACTATTAAGAAACTGCATTATCAGTGCTTATAACTAAAGGTTCAAAATTCATATTTTTACACACAATATTAAACAGCTGAGGATCGGCATTTTGATTTGTAATAATTTTCATTCGACAGAAATAATGTTATTGATTTGATTTGGTTGGATTTTAATTTCTAACCATAAAAGTATGTGATAGTGTGGCAAAACCATTTTCTAACACTCAACATTGTACATTTAAATTTTTATTATTGCTAAACCTAGAACTATGAAAATGATGTTAAAATTTGGTATATTTCACTCTGTATATTTCACACACTATATTTCATAGCTGTTTTTATAACAATTTAATTGAAAATAAGTAAATTTTATTATCAATGTTCACCGCTATGTAACACTGTACATTTTAACCTTTCATGTAGATTGCAATTGCCGCCATTTTTGAACTTCACTGTTATCCACTTCTTATTCATTTTTCAATAAAGAATTAGTTGAAAATCATTAGATTTTACTGTAGTCAAAAAGTTAGGATGTAGTTAAAATTTGGTAGAGATTGGTTCAATAGTTTTTGGCGGTTAGTGAACACAAACGAAAAATTGTTTGTCCTTTTATATAATAGTATAACCTCATACCGCCATATGTTAGAATCGTATAGAGCTAACAGATAATTGTGACTTACAGATAATATACAAATAATATTGCGACTATAAATTAAGATATAAGGTATCCTATCTTTTTTGTTGGATCAAACTGCACACGGTGTGCAAATTTGATTAAAATCGGTTCAGTAGTTTAGGTGTCAGCCTGCCCCAAGACAGCGACACGTGATTTATATATATTAAGATAGGCCTTCAACGCCTTTACATTTTCTCTGCTATTAGAAAATCGGTCGCTACATCGGAGTACTCTCTTCAAGTATTTGGGAGTTTATATCGATGGCAGATGAACGCTTGAGAGCAACATAAAAGAAAAGATAAAGAAGGAAGAAAGCTGATTGGCATGATGAACTCTGTGCTGTGGAGCCCAAATGTTTCACTAGAAACCAAGAAAAGCATTTTCCACTCCTTTTTTTGAAGGAGTAACCTTTCAAGGTTCGGAAATGTGGGTGGTTGTGACCAGAGATGCACAAGGTATTTTTGAAGAAGCTGTCTTATTTCCAGGATTCAACGGGTGACTAATCCTGCCATACGAAATATCGTTAAGGCAGAAAACATTGTAGTCCACACCATTTACTCCAAACAGCTGCTGTGGTACGGCCATTTAAGAAGAATGGGCCCAGAAAGATGGCAAAAAAAGATATTTAACTACCTTCCGTAAGAGAGACGAAAAAAAGGCAGCCCAAGGAAAACATACGTTCAAGGAGTTGAGGAGGTAATGGCGGCGAGAGGATTACTGGAAGATTGGGAAGACCGTGAATACTGGCGGTCGAATTTTTTCGGTCTCGGTATATGACCTGAAGTCTTCAAATCCGATAAAAGTTTACCATTTAAAATGTCGTTAAATGTTTGTAAAATTTTAAATCCAAGATTTTTTTCAAATACAGTTTGAAATTTTTAATGAATTAATTTCCCTTTGTCGTTATTTACTTTTTTGAGTGTCTCTTCAACACTTTGTACAATACTAATTTGTTCACCTAACGATAGATTTTTGGCCTCTAAACTCTTTATTGCAACGGGTATTGGGCCAAAATGGGACCTTATGAATGCCAATTCGGACTTACCTGAATTGTTTTTTACAATGTTTTTTTAATTTGGTGATAACAAGAGCATCTTCTTCCAAATGTTCTATTAGCTCTGCATACCTATCCAAATTTTCGGAATAAAAAAGGGCAGCATCTATCCAGGTTCCCCACCTGGTAAGAACTGCTTCTGGGGGCAAGGGGCAATTCATTAGATTCCTTTATAAAGCCACTCGCTGAGGGGCTTTCAAGAAGATTTTTTTACCACAAGTTATTAATTTATATACATTTTGGAAAGCATCACGTATTTTCTCGGCAACTCTATTAAGAACATGCGCCACACATGTTGTGTGAACCATGTTTGGGTAAAACATTTTAAGAGCGTTACCAGTTTTGAGCATATAAGGACCTGCATCGGTTAATAAAAGTAAAACCTTATCTTGATAGCCGTTGGGGCCGAAAAAATTTAACAAACTATCGTTAACAAACCGCGACAACGTCTCAAAATTAGTTTTTTTTCAATTCTTTACAAGAAATTAAGTGAGGGGTAGGCTCAATTTCTGGGTGCAAAATACCCAATGCACAAATATATTTCCCTCTCGAATCAGTCGTTTCATCGACTGAAATATAAATAAAATTATTGGAAATTTCATTTTTAATTTTTATTAAAGTGTGTTAATAGCAGACATTTAGATAATTTTTTCTTTGTGTGCTCTCGTCAGGTATTTTCTGTCCAGTACTTTTCTAAAAAGTTTGTAAATTGCGGACATGAAAGCTTGAATAGCGGAATATTGGAAGAGACTAATGCCATACACAATTCCTGATTAAAAGAATTCTTCATATTGGTGCCACTACAGCTTTCTGTTATTAAAAGTTGAGTTACGGTTTTTCTTTTCTTAGCGGCCTCAACTGCTTGTTTATGACTTCCTGTACAATAAAATAATAAAGTAAAAAAATGTAGGTACACAGAACAAATAAATGATTTAAAAGTCAGCATAAATTGTGCAATTTAACTGTTTAGGAAAAATTAAAATTAAACGTAGGTAGTTCATTAAATTATATTTTCTAGATTGGGATTCAGGAAATGCCATTTCATAATTTAAGCCTAAAACTTACTTGTTTGGCAGTGGGCGTCTACTTGCGATTTCCTATCAACACCTACGTTTTTGAAGCAAGATTCACAAAAAATGATTTTTCCATCAGTTTTTAGTTCTGGGTACGGCTGTATCCATCCCTTTAGGCATGTTTGATAAAGAATTGCACAACTTGATAGTGGCAAAAGAAATGAAAATAAAGAACCGAGAAATACAAACACGGCTACCGGATATAGAGAAGGGTGGGATGTTGAAAAACATAAAAATTCCCAGAAAATGGGGGACTCTAGAATTGAAACCTCCTACGAAAAAATATTAAAACCGGTTTGAAAAAAATGGTTTGTTTTATTCCACTTGTTTTATAGAACGTATAGTGTTTATTTATATTTTATCCGCTTTGTTTACTGTATTTTTTCTTTTTAACAGACAAATTCAAAAATAAAACCTTAAAACGTGCAATTTCATGCAGGAAAACCTTAAAACGTGTGATTTCGTGCATTAACGTCAAAACGTGCAATTTCGTGCAATATAAAACTAGTATAGAAATAATGTATTTTTCATGATTCGAATTTCTATTCAAGTTTTAATGAATTTGGAGTTTGCAAAAAAAAGATGCAATTGCACGAAAATCCGGGCTTTAGTGATCACTAACCCCCAAAACTACTGAACCACATTTTAACATCATCTTCATAGCTCAAGGAAGGTTTAGCAATAATAAAATTTACATATTTTTGATCAAATTGCTGTCAAAAAAGCGACATATATGTGGTGCGCAGTGAAGTTTGAAAATTGACCGACAGGTGGCGAGCTCCATTCAAGAGAGGCCACAGAGATAAGGTGTTTAGAAATTGATAATAGAATTTACTTATATTTAATTAAATTATTAAAAAAGATTTAAATATATGGTGCGGCTTATGGATCCCGGTGAAGTTGGAAAATAGATATTTGGTTAATATTCGGCAATACAGTCCACAATGGTAACACTGCTTAACCCATCACCTCCAAATTTTAACTATATCATATTCATAGTTCTAGGAAGGTGTAGAAGTACTATCATTATAATTTAAATGCACAATATTGAATGTCAGAAACGTGATATACCCATCTGTTATATAATTTTACGGTTAGAATTAGAACCTAACCAGATAAAATCAATAAATTTATTTCTGTCAAATAAAATTATAACCAATAAAAAAATTTCGATCCTTTGCTTTTTGATATTGTGCGTAAAAATATGATTCATGAGGCTTTAGTTGTAAGCACTGATAAAGAGGTCTATAGTTATAGTCTAGGTCATATCAATAGTCTCTGACCATCTAGATTACAAACACTTAAATTAAAATTAAAACTTAGATGTCAAATTATACTTTTACATTATAATATCATTTTACTTACGCATGAAAATATCATTAAGGAAATAATGCTCAATTGCATACTTCAATACAATATTTTTAACGATAAACAAATGAAAATTCAATTAATTATAAAAATTATTAATTATAAATAAAGTTCTTTACTTATGAGAGCGGGCGAAGCCGCGATGGGGGATACTAGTATATATATACATATTATATATATATATAAAAGTACAATAATATTAAATATCCGAACAGAGGCAGACAGAGATAGAGGAACAATGCGAGGAACGTCCTAGAGACAGAAGATGCTCATCGAGGGCCAAGGAGAGCCATCTCATCTCTGGAGGTCTTCTCATCTCTTCAATAAAATGCGGGGCCTCGCTGGAATGCGACCGTTAGGCGATTAACCTCAGCTGGATTCTCCAGTACCTTCTCCAGCTAACTATCGATATACCAGTTACAACTAAATATCGATTTTAAATTCCAAATAATGACGTACACCAGTCCAAGGCCACTGGATTACGGAATGCCCAGAAATAGCGCTTATTCGTCTTCATAAATCATCATGCCTCTCGGCGTGTTATTATAGTTCTATTATAAATAAATTTATAAATTACATTCCTAGGGATCCTATAAGTTCCTGGAGTAAAAAATATTTCTTAATTAAAAATTAAGAATCCACACAGTCTAATAATATTTTAAAGTTTTTTTTTATCGGGCATGACTCCCAAACGACAGGATATTTTGTATTGGGAATGGATGAATTATTTACCAATTATAAGGGAAAACTGTAATCGCTAAATCAATGATTAACGGAACATATAATGACTTACATTATTAAGACTGACATTCCAACTCATCCTACCACTGTCCTCACCAATTACGTTGATGACACATGTGTGTTATCAGTAAACAATGATCCCTTTATTGCCTCCCAAACACTCCAATCCCATTTCCTAAGCCTTCAAGAATGGTGTCAAAAATGGAGAATTAAAATAAATCCAAAAAAATCTCACCAAATAACCTATTTGTACGTAAGCCCACGACTTCCTGTCCTACAGTATCCTTTAATGATATTCCACTAATCCGTGTTGAACAGATCCGCTACCTAGGACTCCTCTTGGACAAACGTCTTACTTGGAATCCACATATAAGACTAAAACGACAAGAAACTGCCCGTCGTTACAGACTACTTCATCATTTACTAGACAAACGTTCAAAGCTCCCAATTAATTACAAAACACCAATATACATGACTGATTAGACCTATCTGGACGTACGGAGTTGAGCTTTGGGGCTCCACTAAACCATCAAATTCATCTCGTATCCAATCCTTACAATCCAAAATCCTTCGAAAAATCCTTAATGCACCTTACTTTGTCACCAATAAACTTATCCATAAAGATTTTAATGTTCCATATGTTGCAGATTTAGCCCAAACCAGATATCAATCCTTTCATAGTAAGCTCCATAACCACTCATATCCCCTAATTTCTCAACTTGGTTCCCACATCATTCCTGATAATCCTCCGAGGCGTCTGAAAAGAAGATGGCCTAGAGACCTTCTAGTGTAAAATTTTTACACGTGCTATGAGTAGTACTTTTCAATTTTGTCACGTTATTGTAATAGTAACAGCACATTTACTCGATGTATAAATATTGTACAGTTGTAAATTGTTATTAATAAAAAAAAACAAAAAACAAAAACATTATTAAGACGCAGAATTTTAACTTCGCAATAATTTTAAATAAATTTTAAAAAATGTTCATAAATTCTACAGAATAGAAAGTAAAACTAATACATTACGTAGAAAATATCTAAAATTAAATATTTACGAATTACTAGAGGTAATTAAAATTAATGACATAAATAATAAATTATAGTTTAAAAAAAAAGTCCCTATAAAAGCTAAGTTGTAAAATTCATCGGTTGTTGACAACCGATCGTGGCTTAACGTCTGAATAAATTCAGCTTAAGAGATGTTTTTCGGCGCACATTTTAATAATCTTTAATTTTGTTTACTTACCTATTTATTTAATTGCATCCTCCGAACAACCTATTTCCCCTTGCAATGGAAAAATTCTATTATTATCCTTTTCCTGAAACCGGGCAAACCTTCCAAAAGGCAAAATTTAGGACTCCCATCGTCCGATTATCCATAGCAGCATAAAGTGACGTTAAACGAAATAATAAAATAAAAAAGTTAATATTAAAATATATTGATAGGAAATAAATTCCACTCTTTTTTTTTTTTTTTTTTTTTTTTTTTTTTTTTTTTTAATTTCTCCACTTAAAGCTGTAATACTGTTTAGTACCCATAATCTTTAAACAGGGCATACGAAAAGTTTTAGGATTATTAAAAACAATAATAAAGTAAAAGCAAGTAGGTAGTATTAAAAAAAAAAAATTAAAACTACGAGTTCCACTAAACCTTCTAATTTTTTCCTGTATAAAATCCTTCCTAAAATCCTCAATGTTCCATATTATTAATTAACCAAATAAACTTATCCATAACAATCTAAATGTCGCGTATGTTGCAGATTTGGCCCACTCTAATCCACTAGTCTCTCAACTTGCTTCTCACTGGATTCCCGATAACCCTCCGGGGCGTCTGAAAAGAAGATGGCCAAAGGACATTTATTGAGGTGTTACTAAAGGGTAGTTGTAATTATTTTACCGCAAATTTACTTATTGTATGTATTGCAAATATTAATAAAGAATATAATAATAATGAAAAAATACGAAATATTAAATTAATGTGATCTGTTACAGTTTTGCACTTGATATGAAATATCCCTCAAGAAATTATTCAAAATCACTTTCGACCTACACTCAATCCAAAAACCTAATAACAAAATCGAGAAATACAGTTTGGCGTTGTAGTTTCGAATCTATCCTCTACTTTCAAAATTAAATTATGCCACTGGATAGCTAAAGGATCAAAGAATTCATTACGATAAGCGAGAACGGTGACGCAACGCGGGCGGTGGGGGGGAAGCCCCGCAATTTTGAAGTTATTTTGCTGCGATTCGAGATTCGCAATTAGTATAACTTTTGACTCTAAGAAGCTACGATGTTCGTTTAAGCTTTAATCGCCCGATATCGTCAAAATCTATCGATTGTTTATAAAACATCAGTTTAAAGTAGTTGCAGTGAATATAATAAGTTGTTAAAATAAAAAAATATCAAAAATATATTAAGTTGGCCTATGCGCGCCGAAAAGCCAAAACCAAATAGAGACCGTATACGGTTGGAAAGAGCTTCCCAAGAACAATCAAATGTTAATGATAAAACATCATATGACCGAGTCAAGCAGTGACAGTGGGAACGAAAAATTTCCTGATCAGCATTGTTTTATACTTATAACCGCCATTAATGCACAAAGCATAGTCGCGCACTCAGAAGACATCTCTACAGATATAATCATCAACCGTTCTGATTACTTGGCAATCAGCCAAACTTTGATGGAAAATTCCATGCCAGTGAATTTGCCTAGCTTTGATCTGAGATCATATTGTTATACCGCTAAGAACATTGCATACAAATTGCAAATACATCATCGGTAGCGGTATCATCATCAACAAGTCTCAAAGCCGGTGGAGTCGCCGTATATTGCAGCATTAATAGCTTTACTGATTGTAATAGATTTGACATTTGAGAAATTTATTTGTAAATTAAAGATGCAAAACCTGTTGATATCTGTCTAGTAAATGTGAAGGCCAATGCCATCTTCAAATCCGGGCAAAACGTTAGCAGAAATTAAACTCTTTATTTTACGATCGTTGTTAAAATATGCCGAAAACATCTCTAAAATTATACCCGATTATAAGCCTGATCTTACTACACCAGTTATGATAGTTAGAGACTTTAATGTTGATGTCTCACAAAGCCGCTCATTGCCACACTTCATGCTCAGCGAGTTCTATTACTAGCGCCGACAAGGTAAAATGTTTAGCCCCATCCTATCTGCATATAAAGCCTCCTATAATAGGACCGCATTGAGAGCGGACGCCGACGGACTGATCACAAAGGCAGTGGCCTCCCGTGCGAAATATCCTCTCTAGAAAAAAACAAATAGGTATCGATTAATGGAGCCAGCAGACCGTGTAAGACAATGGAACAATAGAACTGGTCAGGCCGGAATAAATTTATAGGTAATTGGAAAGTCCACCATCTTTCCTCTCGTCTAGGCTATCTGTATTCAGGCCATTGTTTTATTTAAACTAGGCAAATAAATACAAGGAGTTACAACAACAATGCAAACTCCGTTTTTTCCTTGTTGAATTAAAATTAGAATAAAATTCAAGTTGTAAACCTGAAGAAGTATTTGGAATTTATACATATCCGTCACGAATCGCATTCAGAAGAAAAAACAAACGATTTTATTACAAACTAGAAGGAAGCGTAAACATACTAGAATAGAATTTAAACAAAAGAAAATCCTAATGTGGCAGAAGATTAAATATTAGGCAGGTGATATTTACCTTAAATCGCGCAACGTGCTATCACTCAAAGAATATTTCAGGATGAGGAATGCAGAATTTATAAAAATGGGCCACTGGATTAAACGAAAGTACAACTAAATAGATGTATGGTAAACCAGGCAGTTATTATATATATATATATATATATATATATATATATATATATATATATATATATGAGTCTTTTGTAATTAATTGGGAGCTTTGAACATTTGTCTAACAAATGATGAAGTATTCTGTAACGAGTTTCTTGTCGTTTTAGTTTCGTATGTAAATTCTAAGTAAGACGTTTGTCCAAGTGGAGTCTTAGGTAGGCGATCTGTTCAACGGGGATTACTGGAATATCATTTAATGATACAGTAGAACAGGAAGTCGCAGGTTTACGACAAAGGGTAAAGGTTATTTGGTGAGATTTTTTTGGATTTATTTTGATTCTCCATTTTTGACACCATTCTTGCTTATGAAAGCTTAGGTTATGAGATAGGTGTGTTTGTAAATATTATTAAAATATTTTCTTTAAGGTGTCTGATTTACGCTAGATTCACTTAGGCTGAGGAAGTAATACAAATAGATGTCTATTCATATGAAAAATAAAAAAGGTTTATTAATTTGGGTTGAGAACTAATAGATAAAAATGAGCATTATATTGTTCACTATGATTACTCTCAATGTTTTTATTTCTCTAATATTCTTAATTATGTTCATCATAACATTAGGCTGATTATACAGTTCATGAGGTAGATGGAAGAATAATGGTGTCCAATCAAAAATATTTGGCAAATCTGAAACAGGAAAAAAAAAAAAAAAGCTAAAATTTGACTCTACAAAACCTTAATTAGAACCAAGTCCTGAGCAACGAAGAAGAGACCTGGACCCAAAGATACATAACCCTTTTTTAATGCTTACTCCAATACATGGAGACTCCAGACCAACGAAGACCTGCATTCATTATATAAGGAAGACAATGTGGTACAGTTTATTAAAACAAGCCGCATAAAATGGCTTGGTTATGTAATAAAAATACCTCGAAACAAAATGCAAATCAAACTATTGCATGGAACTGTAATTGGCAAAAGACGAGTAGGCCGACTACAAAGATGATGGCTGCAGGATCTTGAGCATCTGGTTTTGGGAGGCAAGGGATGTAGAGTAAAAGTATGAGACCAGGATGTGTGGAAGAACATTGTGAAGGAAGCCAAGACACGTCCTAGCTTGTAGAGTTACTCGTAAGTAGGGTTGGGCGATAGTCGATAGTTACTATCGATATATCGATAGGTAATGCCTATCGATGGCCACTATCGATAGTGTCGACTATCGATAGATCTTTTTTACCCTCAAGTTTTGAAAATCTCGGAACTATGCTGATTTGTCTCTGTCCAGTGTCGAGTTTTTTTTTTAAATTGAATTCGGTATTCCTAGAGCACAAGGGTTCTCTCAAAGATAAAGCAGAAATGCTAGTTTTTCTTTAGAGAAATATGTGGCTCTAAGAGCACACTTGACTCTTGAAATTAACTATTTTCTTATTTTTCTTTTCTGAATATTTGACTTGTTCATTGTTATTGTAGCCATGTAAATTTTAAATACTTTTTTAAAATTCAAATGAATTAGGTTTTTTCTCTCATCATTGTGATATAATCTTATAATTTATAATCCTGCAAATTTTAAATAGTAAGTAGATAATTGAATTAAATTAAATTAGTTGAAATTCTTTATTGAATAGCTTTGGAAAAAAAGGAAGCAACTATCGAAAAACTATCAATAGCAATCGATAGTTCTCAACCGATAGTTCGGCCTATCGATAGTGCTAACTATCGACTATCGCCCAACCCTACTCGTAAGTAGTAGTGTTCATATAAGTCATTGAAAATTGTCAATAGAGGTTTAATATATTTTTCAATAGTCTAATTTCTATTATTTGTAAATCATTTTAAGACTCTGAAGACCTTTTTTATTCTTATGTGCATTTTTTTTTTTTTAATCCATAAAGGACTTTTCGCAGTATAAGTAAATGTACTACATTAAAAAATATCTAAATCTATGTAGATTATAATTTTTTTATGTTTTTCCTTAAGAACCTTCAGAAGATTTCAAAACCTGAACTAAAACATTCCAGGCAGGTTTAGATTCTTGCAGCTGCAGATTCCAGACCTGGAGGGGCACTGGAGGCAGGTGGGTTCAGGAAATCGGTGCCTCCCACCTGGAGACCTGGAGACCTGGAGATCACAGGTGCGGTTGGGGCAGCTGCTGTGGTTCGTGCGCAGGTGTTAGAGGTGGTTACGCTAATTGATTCTCTAGAAAGTTGGATTCAATTTGAGAATGATTTTCACAACGAAAGAAAGGTGAAAAATAATGTTCCTTTTTTTTTTAAAATACAGTTGATTCTCCCATCATTTGCCCTATTATATCCAAACTCTTTCTTATTCAGACTGCCAAAATCTGTATATATTTTTTAAAATTCTCAATGACAAACTTGGATACAAGTTTAACTAAATGAATAATTATTATTATGATATTATGTGCATATATAATCAGTTTCAACATTCTTAAAATGAGTATTACGTATCTATTACTAGGAATTTACATTCGTAGTAAACATTTTATAAATCTGAATACTCGCATAATATTGCTACGAAATTAGCGAGAACTGCCGTTGCTAAGCGACTAACGTCCAACAGACTCGCCCAGATGTTTTAACTCGTTGCTAGGCGACCAGTACGCTAGTAATGGCGGCAAGTAGTAGAGATTTCTTACAGTATTATATCACGGCATCTTTCTCATGGTCAAGTCGATCAGCATTTGACTTAGCATAATTTATATGTAATAATATTTTAAATCTTTGTCATTAAAACCTTTTATTGTTTAAACCATCAGAGTATAATATCCTTAAAGAGTAATCTTTATGAATGCGAAAAGGTACCGCCTACGTCGAAAGAAAAACTTCTTAAAGAATTTAAAAATAAAGTATTAGCTAAGATATTTTCTCTAAAGCAGGATGACTCGACAGGCGGTTACACAACGAGCTATTGCTTGACTTGTAAATTTAATTGAAGTATTTGCATCGCGGTGACTCAAATAGCTGTTTGAATTAGAACTAAATAAACATTGAATCACTAAAAGGATTCTCTTTAAGAGTACAAGAGGTCGATAAAGACATAGATGGGAGGATAATATCTGATCCTGTAGTTAAGATTTTTGTTGCGGTTCAATCTTTACTTTATAATTCGAGCCATTTGTAGAAGAAAGTGCTAACTCAGTTTTTCAAAAATATATATATTTTTTTTTTAGTCATGTTTTTTCACCTACAGTTATCGTTTTCGTACACACAATGTTAATAGATATTGCGAATTAGCTAAATTTGTACATTAAAAGAGAACGATTTTTTTTCTTTAGCAACGTGTTATCAATATATATTTGAAAAGGTTATAGTCAGGGTTTGAAATCAATAATTATTTTTTCCAAAAAATCATATAATAATTATTACATTTTGATTTTTAATTTAAAAATCATTCCTTATTTATAAATACAAATTTCAATGGATCTTTGATGTTTATTGATTTGATTAAAAATTATGATCACTCACTGAGTGATACGCTATTGCATAAATAATAATGATTAAATTGCGATAAAAAAAATTTTGATCAGAAAATAAAAATCACCTTTTACACACAAATTGATTAATATGCATGTATACAAAATCCTCAAAATACATCTTGGAGATAATTCAAAAAATTTTTGATTTAGAAAGGAATTATTGGGTTGTTTCACATGAAATGTCCGATTTTATAATATTTAAAATACATAGAGGATTTTGCGAGTCTCTGTTGTTGAAAAAGCTCGATACATGGGTACCTCACGATCTCACTGAGCGACAGCAATTGAAACGTCTTGAGACCTGCGTTTCGTTGCTTGCTAGGCAAAAAACCGACCCTTTCCTTGAAAGAATAATAACTTCCGACGAAAAATGGATTGCTTATGACAATCAGCGTCGGTCAGGGCAGTGGTTAGACATCGACGAAAGTCCAGGACAAATGCCAAAACCAAATTTGCACCCGAAAAAAATTGATGGTTACAGTATGGTGGTCCATGGCTGGAATCATACATTATTCCTTTTTGCCTAGAGGTGAGACCATTACCTCTACAACCTACTGCAATGAAATTGGCCAAATGCACGAAAAATTATTGAAAAAACAACCTGGATTGGTAAATCGGAAGGGCCCTATACTCCTGCACGACAACGCTAGACCCCACGTTTCAAAACTTACCATGCATAAATTGAAAGAGCTGGTGTACGAAGTTCTTCCGCACCCACCATATTCTCCCGACTTGTCTCCAACAGATTATCACCTTTTCAGGAATTTAGACAACTTCTGCAGAGGAAAATTTTTTGTAAATGATGCTGAAATCAAAAGTGCGTTTTCAGATTTTGTTTCACTTCAAAGCTCAGAGTTTTTCAAATCCGGGATAAAAAAGTTGTTGTCACGTTGGGAAAAATGTGTAGAAAAAGAAGGTAAATACTTCGAATAAAATTATATTGTTTTCATATTGTATTTTTACTAAAATCCCTATACCTTGAAAACGGACATTTCATGTGAAACAACACAATACTATTATCAAAAATTATTATTATTGTTAATTGTAAAACTTTTGTTCAAAAATAAAGATCAGAATTTGATTTTTATCACTTATGATCAAAAAAAAAAATCGATCCTAATAAAAATCATCAAATGATTTTAAAAATTCCATATAAAAATCTGCATATAATGCAGCAGACGCTCCTCGGATGCTAGTCTCAGGATTGTTATCGAAGTGGCGTTGGACACAATCTCTTCTCCGACAATCTGCTCTTATTGCTGCCTGGAATTGGTCGCCTTCATTAAGAATGACCCAGTCTCTCGTAGCCTATTAAAAGTTAACGAAAAGACTCGTCGATTAGGCACTCTTCTATTTGGAAATCGGCGCGCATACTCCCGCATCGCTTCTAAAGCATTACCGTTACAGAAACCATACACAAAAATCATATCAGCGTATTCAACATTAGAATATGTATGCGGCATTGTGGCTGATGCTATTGATCGAATTTTATTTTTATTTTATTTTTTTTAATTATCGATTTCAAACCCTGGTTAGGGTAATGTTAGCCTTAAGACTAAAATAAACAATTGATGATAAATAGAAACAATTTCATAAAGAAAAAGGAAATGTTCCGAACCTGTAACGAGAAAATGATTTCCTAAACATAACAATAAAAGTGTGTTAATGTTAACACATTTTTCCACCAATGACTTCAGTTATTATATGCGGTTTTCAAATGAAATGACTAATTTATTTTTAGCCCAGTCAATAAACATATTGTAGAGTGCATGGAATATCCGATAATTTTTTACTTCATAGCTTCGTTAGGAATAGTTAGAAGGTAAACATAATGGAAGTCCTCGCCCCTGGGGGGTCAGCTTGTTTTATTCCATAATATTTCGAAAACTGTTGACTCTAGAAAAATATGTTTTAAATAAACATAAAAGCTAATTAAATTTACTATAAAATTTATTACATATAAATGTGTCGTAATTCTAACCGTTTACGAGATATACGTTATTGAAAATAGGTGATTTTCGGGAAAAAACAAATGTCAGCTCACTTTTTGTCAAACCTTTGCTTCTATTACGTTCCACAATCGTTTCTCAGAAAAAACGTCAGAATCAAAATTGTAGAACATTAAATTTACTTCAATTGCATATATACGTTTCTGGCATTTGCTTCAAATGTTTAATAAAAAAACAGGTAAACATTTTTTTTATTTCTAAAGTTGTCGATTTTTAATAACGTATATCTTGAAAACCCGTTGGAATTTCTACGAATCCGTATAGAATTAATTTTATAGAAAATTTAATGAGCTTTAATTTTGATCTGCCACATATTTTTCTAGAGTCCACCGTTTTCAAGATATAATCGAAAAACAATATTGGGACCTTCTCCCCTCCCCCCACCGTTAGCTCACCCCCCAGGGGCGGGGACATTTAATATGTTTACCTTCTAACTACTCCTGTAAAGCTGTGAAGTCAAAAATTATCGCATATTTCATGCACTCTACACCCCTCATTTCGGCACTCTTTATCTGGGGTCGCACTTCTCTGAAAAAACACGTTTATTGATACTCATTCTGAAACTAATTGTTCGATCCAAAATTTCTATTTTTTATTTGAAAGCTTCTTAAATTTACTATAAGAACGTATAGTAACCTAGAAGGTAGACAAACTAAAAATATCCGCCCCTTGGGGGGTGAGCTAACGGTAGGGGAAGGAAAGAAGACCCCATGTTTGGATGTTTCGATTATATCTCGAAAACGGTGGACTCTAGAAAATCGATAATTTTCGAGAAAAAAAAAATTTACTTCACGTTTTGTCAAACATTTGTTTCCAGTGCAAGAAACGTATATATGAAATTAAAGTAAATTTATTGTTCAACAACTTTTATTCTGAGAAACGATCGTGGATGGCACGAAGAAAAACAATTTTTTTCTCGATAATTATCGATTTTTAATATCTCGAAAACCGTTGGAAGTTCAACAAATATGTAGAGAAACAATTTTATATGAAATTGAATTAGCTTTATGTTTAATCTGAAACACATTTTTCGAATTTCCACCGTTTTCTAGATAAAATCGAAACCCAAAAATGGGACCTTCTCTTCTACCCCACAGTTAGCTGACTCCCCAGAGGCGTGGGCTTTTAGTATGTTTACCTTCTAACTACTAACAAAGCTATGAAGTCAAAAATTGTTGTATATTCCATGCACTCTATAATATGCTTATTGACTGGACTATACAGGGTGTCCCGAATTTAAATGGCAAAACTTCAGGAACATAAAGGGGACCGAAAAACTAAGACAAAAAGTTTTTTAGAGATTTGCTCGTTTTTGCCTAGTTTTAGAGAAAATCGCAAAAAAAAAAAGAAACAAAACAAGTTTTCATTTTTATACTTATTTATTTAGATTTATGTTTATGTTATGTTCTTTTTAATGTAAATATTGTTCAAAATGTTGTCCTCTTGCACCAATGCATTACATCTAGCACTCACTCGATAAATTGCAGCTAAACATTGTTCCGATGATATTTGGTGCACTGCATCTATGATTCGGTCTCTTAATTGCTCTCTTGAGTTGATTGACACCGAATAAACTTTCTGCTTCAAGGTTCCCCATACGAAGAAATCCATGGGTGATCTGGGTGATATGGGTAGCGATTATCACCTTTCAAAGTTCACCATATTGCTTGCCGCGATATTGCTACCATAATGCAGCAGATGCTCTTCGGATGCTAGTCTCAGGATTGTTATCGAAGTGGCATTGGACACAATCTCTTCTCCGACAATCTGCTCTTATTGCTGCCTGGAATTGGCCGCCTTCATTAAGAATGACCCAGTCTCTCGTAGCCTATTAAACGTTAATGAAAAGACTCGTCGATTAGGCACTCTTCTATTTGGAAATCGGCGCGCATACTCCCGCATCGCTTCTAAAGCATTACCGTTACAGAAACCATACACAAAAATCATATCAGCGTATTCAACATTAGAATATGTATGCGGCATTGTGGCTGATGCTATTCACACAAAAATATCTGACAAGTGGACGTTTGCAGTTGTAACTCACAGATTCGAATGCCGATTTTTGTGTGGGTAGTAGGGACCTATAATAGTGCAAAACTAGAGTTATAGCCGCCAATGGGCATTAGGAGCCAAGAAAAAAAATAAAATATGAAAATCACGTTTTATTTTTTTTCTCAGCTCTAAGTCAAGATAGAGAAATGATTCTTTCACGTTTAATTGTAGTTATGTATGGTATTTTAAATAAAAATACTTTGGTTATGCTCAAAATACTACCCGGCTTTAGAGTGCTCAAAACCTCCAAAAAAATGACAAAATTCCAAAAAAATCCGCTGTAAATCAGTGGAAACTTTTTATCATTAACAACTGACCTCAAATCTTGATTTAGCGCACCATAAAACCCTTATATGTGATATTTTATCAAAATCAAAAAATATTGATTTTTTACCCCTTTCGAGGAGATTAGAATTTTGAAGTTGAGATTTCATCAACATTTTCTACTGGTCATAACAACTGCTGTGTTCAACCGATTGCAACAATAATAGCATCACTAGAATCAGCATACATTCTGCTTTTTATCCATGCGTATAACATTGGATTTACTCCCGATTTTAGTTGACAAAAACTGATGTGAATGAAAAAATCCAAGATCAGCTATAACTTGAGATATTTCAATAAGTGGAAATGCGATCTCCGGACTTCGGCTAAACTATGCAGTTTTAAGGCTTCTAGATAACCTTAAAATTTTGTCTTAATCGGTTGCGAAATATGTGAGATATCGCAAATTATTTACATTTTTTCAGAAATTGACAGCCATTGCCTTCTAAAATCCTACAAAATTTTAAAGAAAAAAAGAATTATTTTTGATTTCAACAAAATTAAGTTTCTACATGTTTTTTGAGATGAGGAATCTGAAAATAATATCAGTTTTTAGTTTAAAAATTTTCCTCACCTATGTTATATAAATAAGACTGATATAAAATGATCTATTTCTATTGTTATTTTAGTTTTGACACAATAAATTTTAAATAAGACCATTAAAAAAAAAAAAAAACATATTTTTTAACCAAAACCTGATATTAATTTTAGATTATTCAATCTTAGGATTTCTATGCAATTTGAAATAAAAATATGTCAGAAAAAAAAAAATAAAACGAGATTTTCATATTTTATTTTTTTTCTCGGCTCCTAATGCTCATTGGCGGCTATAACTCTAGTTTTGCACCATTATAGGTCCCTACTACCCACACAAAAATCGGCATTTGAATCTGTGAGTTACAACTGCAAACGTCCCCTTGTGAGTAACTGACTGAAGACTGATTTAGGAATTATAATCTTAGAAGGAAGCCAAAATGTAAACAAATAAAAGAATGTAAAGGATAACATTAAGTGTTTACATATCTCACTGCCTAGCCTGACGAACTTTGAAAGGTGATAATCGCTACTTGTAACATTTTTGTTTTGTTTCTTTTTTTTTGCGATTTTCTCTAAAACTAAACTAAAACGAGCAAATCTCTAAAGGACTTTTTGTCTTAGTTTTTCGGTCCCCTATAAGTTCCCGAAGTTTTGCCATTGATATTCGGGACACCCTGTATAGTATTGCTGCCTTTATTTCGATAGTGCTTAAGCTCTTCCGCAGTTCAAAATTGTAATCCTGTTTATTTATTTTTTAATTTTACAATAGCGAATACATATCTATAATTTAGTGCTGGACTTGCAGTATCAATGCTTATTTTTCAAGGAAAATTTTTTTTTTTTAGTTCCGTGTTCATCTTTTAGATGTATAAGTGCTCTTTTATTAAATATGAAAAAAATTCTTATTTTTTTATTATTAGGGAGAATGATTAAATAATTAAGTATTACTTCAGTGGTATCGATTGGTTCTCAGGGAATGACTTTAGATAATCGATTCTCGAAACCGATACGTTTCTCAAGATCAGTTGAATCGGGAATCGACAAATTCCAAATAAATACTTCATACAGCTGTCTATATCAATGAATAAATTTAAAAAAGGGAAATCACAGAGATCGGAATCAAACAGTATTAAAATTCATAAATCGATTTCACGTTAGAAAAACTATCCAGAAAAGAAAGATATTATTGATATAGATGAAAATATAATTTAAGAAATAGACCTTTTTAAAATTTAAGTAAGAATAAAAACGGACATTTAATGAAAAAAACGATCCAATGTTAATATTAAGAATATTACATAAAGAATGGAAAATTCATTAAAGCTTCAAGAGATAAATGTGTTTCACATGACTAAGTGGATACAAGTGGTCTAAATCATCTTGTTTATCAGCTGATGTGTTTCACAATGAATTGCAATTATCTTAAATTAACGATTCGATCTCTCATGCGATTCAAACCAGATCGAAACTAGTTCTCAATACAATGCGGTTAGTACGGTTTCGTGATGGCGGGCTGTGTAAGCTGTATGAATAAATCGGATCGGAAATAGGCCCGTTGATATATCGGAGGCAGTGCAGAGACGCCTTCGTCAGTTTATTTTTATTGATCGAGGGAGCCTTGGCGAGGCATTAATATAGCTTGTTAGTATCAGCTGTTGATTGGCATTAGTCTAAACATTACTTCTACGTCTGTTTGTTATAATCCACAGCCTCTCCGATCTTAGGTCTTTTATCATAACAGCTTACCTCAGAGTATATTAAGGAGTATAAAAAAACAAATAAAAGCTGTTTGTTTATTAGAGTTTAACACCCATTAGTACTCCAATTAGGGCAAGAAGATCCAACAGGTTAACTACGAGATTACTTAAAAAAAGAAAACTTTTTAAATTTTACTTAAAAGACTTTTTAAATCTAGCGGGCTACGTAATAAAAATGCAACTTTTATTCAATTGAGTTCAATGCAACTTTGACCAGGTTAAAAATTACTGCCATGCTTGAAAATATAATTTAAGAAATAGTGCAAAATCATATACTTTAATACAAGATTTTTATCGATAAACAAATGAAATTCAATTATTAGTTAAAATAATCTAAGTTCTTTATTTATGAGAGCGGGCGAAGCTGCAACGGGGTACCTAAGCTAGTTTATGATACAACGTTATTTAACTGTAAAATATGAGTGTAGGCTCCAGTCAGCATATATCTGGTTTCTAAGTTATGTCAAGAACAGGAGACAATCGTTGCCTAGCAACCACGGTATAACAAAGAGAGATACGAGAGAAGTGATAGCGATGGGAGATAAGAGGTCTAAGGAACGCTCTCTTTGAACCCTAAAACAGATCACTATTCGTACTTTATTTCCTTTAATTAATTTAAAGTGCTAAGACCAAATGTTTGTACTTTTAAATTCAATAAATTTGTTTAAACAAATCAATAAAATCTGACATGTAGTTATTGAGAATTAGAATAATAAAAAAAAAAACTAAACTTATTATTAACTCTATTTTGATTTATATATGTATGTATATATAAAAAACACCACGTATACATATATAAAATGGAAAGGTAGAAATGCCTTCCTCTGGTTTGCGGCATTTTGCTACATTTTTGATTTAGTTTCACCCAATTTTTTCCCACTAAGAGATACTCACCCTGTCTATATATATATATGTAAATATGTATATATGTTAATTTTCACTATAATTTGTTGGATATTCAGCTCAACAAGGCATTGAGCATTATCTACGTTACCATAGTTACATTTCCTTTGGTGTAAGTATGGACCGGTGGGTATGTTTAGCTATAAGGCTAGAACAGAACGAATCTGGGCATCTCCTATTAGAGGTTCAAGTGGTACTAATCCACGGCTATTATGGGCGGAGGAGTCCGCTGCGTAGGAATACAATCTCTTCCTTCTATGGCCCTCAATAGTTACATCCTCTGTCTGCAATAGAATCTAACATTAACATTCTTCACATGTAACTGTTCTTTCCTCCAATATCTTCTTTAGTAGTGTTTTAAATTAAAAAATACAACGTGGGAGGGCACATTAATATTGGGTTGTCCGCAAAATGATACAGTCCTCCTTGTTTTCTTAAAATTACCTCTCATACCATAAATATAAATGGGTGACCAGTCGGCCATTATATGATTAAAAATAGGTTGGTCGAACTGTAAAATGGCCTTAAACGATTAAAATTTGTATTTTAGATTCATCTTTATAGTTTTTTATTTATTGTAGAAATATTATAGAAAATTCCTTAGTTGTCCCTATGTCAAGTCAGTTTTTTCTGTTCCTACTTTCCAGTAGAAAGGTTTTCATAAATGTCTAATTTTAGACTATTTACAATATATAATAGATGAATTAATTGCAAATTCAATTGGAATTATTTTATTAGAAAACTAGTTGAATGAAAGCAATAGAAGTGGCAATTAATTCATTGATCCTAATTGTATTGATCCTTCTATACCATCATGGTGTACCTCAAGTGTATTTGAGGAGGTAACTATCAAAACGTGTTTTGTCACAAAAAATGTTTTTTGAGTTTTTGGTATCACTAGATTTGTTTTTCAGAACCCCACTAAATGTTATGAGTATTAGCCATCAATACAAGCTTTTTCCCATCCAAAATTAGTTTTTTGTACATAACAAAAGAATCTTTTGTCCATAGCCTGTGTTTAGTTCAAACCATTCAAACTGGTACAAAGTTGTACTTTTTGACTCTCCAAGTGTTGAAAATATTATGGAAAAGGATGAAACTTTTTACTATTTAGAAAATGAAAGATGTGAACTGCATATTTAAAAACGGTAAGTGCCTCGGGTTAAGAGGAGGCACCAAACAGGCTTGACCCGCGCTACACCGACCAGTTCGATCCTTACGCTTCACTTCATGTTTACATTTATCGATAGCTCTTTCCTATAACCTCACATGTAAACAATCACTTCTACAGTTTCAACTTGGATTGTGTTGTTTAGTTTGTTATATTGATATTTAGTCTTCTTAAATTGAAAATAAGTGAAACAGAAGTTAACAAAATGAGTTTCATAAAGGATTAAGTGTTTTATCAATTCATGTTTTCTTATTCCCTCTTATCTAATGTGTAAAAGTGTTACAAAACTTAATAACATTAATTTGTACATGGATTTGGTGTTTTATATATTTTTATTTGTTGTATCAATTGAGGTGATAAACTTTCAGTATGCATATTTTGTGAATGCATTCTTTGTCATCCATAATACTTATTGCCCTAAAGTGAGACAGATTGTATAATTATTTCAATAAAACATATCAATCTAAAAATAAATGTGAGAAAGTATATCATAGGTTTCATATTTTCTTATTTTCACTTCCCTTGAGAATTAAAATAAATAGGAGTTATGTGAAATAAATACTTAAGGATGCTGTCTTTTAAATATTTATAATTTGTTATTTACACTTACCTCACATCACAAAGTTTATCAACAATTAACATTACTCGTGGTTTAACGTTATATTAATTCTGATTTAATATAAAATTAATTGAAAAATGGTTTAGTATCTTATATTTTGACATTTTCTTATTTCCACTTCATTATTTTCTTATTTCTCATTTTAATATGATAAGGTAAACAGAAGTTAATATTACTTTTAACAGGGATTTAAAGTTTCGCCGTAAATAAATGAGAATAACCTTTCCCCTCGAAAAGTAGCGACTAATATACCGAAATAAATCGGAAGAAGGTAAGAATCGATAAAAGGTATTCTCGGCGCGCGTAGGGGTTGCCTCCTCTTAACCCGACAGTTACCAAAACTAAAACTAGTGACTGTTAAGAAAATTAAGATATTCCCCGAAAATTATGAGTGTCATTAACATATATCATCTATTATGTAATTATAATTTTTATTTTGTGTACTTTTGAGCGACTTCAGTAAAATAAAACATAGCCACTTCAAACAGTGTTTGTCCCTTTGTTATTTCATCAAACCGTGTTTTGTCCACATTGTTCCTTCAAAACGCGTTTTGTCTATATTTAAAATTTAAAATTCTAATTTTAGGAGTAAAGAATATTTCTGATCCTTGTTGTAATGTTTATTAGATGTGATAAGTTTAATTAGGAATTTTGGTTTCTGAAGGGTAATTACTTCTCACAATATACGTTTTTTGTTATTGCTGAAAAGTGGTATTACTGTGACAAAACACGTTTTGAAAGTTACGTGCTCAATTAAACTAATTAATTTTTTCTATACTTATTATTCATTTAATTATTTATTTTCTTATTTCTGTTTTTGTAATAAATAATTTTACTTCTGAATAAAACTACCTACATTGATAAAATCCACGGCCTCAGTTATATTCTAACAGGCGCGAAGCACTACAAAGCGAAGGCCAGGCTGACATCGGAAGCCCAGCACAAGGTGAAGCCGTTGGAGCGTATGTGAGAACGTAACAGATTAAATATAATTGAGCTTGGGGAAGGAGAAGGAGTTCCCAGGCCAAGTCTATTGTTACCGGTCAACAATCCAAGTGAGAAACGCAAGGAAAATTCCAGCGAACGACCCTGGTTAGATCTTATACGAAATTCCAAGAAAATATTTATTCGATTTAAATCAAAATATTCTCTCCACAAATAGGGGTTGGTTGTGATATAAATTTGACGATCTTGACATCGTTACCAGATCTCAATCAGCATTGAAAGACGCATTCCTAGAATTCCTAGCTAGAAAAGGCAGCTAAGAAGTTTGGTCTGGTAATCAATGAAGGAAAAACTAAATATATGATAGTTGGACCGGAGCGTTTCCGGGAAGAGCATATTGAGATGGAAAAATACGAGTTTGAGAAGGTTCAAAATTTTGTATACTTGGGGTCGGAGATTAATTCAGAAAACGATGTGACTAAGGATGTTATACGTCGGATCGCAGCAGCAAACAGGTGTTATTTTGGCCTCGCTAAGCAATTTAAAAGTAGGTTTTTAACCAGGAAGACTAAACTAAGACTATACAAAGTCCTTGTACGTCCGGTCCTGATATACGGATCTGAAGCATGGGCATGAAATAAGGCTGATGAAAATAGGCTGCTTATCTATGAGAGAATGATCCTGAGAAGAATTTTTGGTCCGATCCCCGGGGGGGGGGGGGGGGGGGGGGGGTATGGAGAAGAAAAAAACAAGAAATTTACGCACTCTTCAAGGACACAGACATAGCTAGGTGGACCAGTGTGAAGAGGCACAGATGGGCGGAGCACATTGCCAGGATGAATGAGAACGAAATTCCAAAAAAATTAACTATAGAGGCTATTAATCAAACTACAAGAGTTGGACGACCTAAATTGAGATGGCTGGATAGCGTCCGTGCAGATGCCAGGAACATCCTTGGAACACCAGACTGGATGGCTGCTGCATAGAATAGGGATGAATGGCGAAAACTTTTGGAGAGGGCCTAGATTCAGCAATGTATGTGATATAAATTTTAAAGATACAAATACATACACATTAGGACCTCACTAATCCGTCTAGTATGAATAGAAACTTAATTAACGAGGAAGGTTTAGTAATAATAAAATTTACACATTTTCAATCTAATTTCTGTTTAAAAAATCGATAAATATGTGTTGCGCAGTAAAGCTGCTGACCGATAGGTGGCGAGCGCAAATCAAGAGAGGTTACAAAGATAAAGCGTTATATAGAGCTAGAAATTTATGATAAAAATTACTTATTTTCAAATCAATTATTAATAAAGAAGCTATAAATATATAGAGCGACATGTGGATACCAGTTTAAAAATTGACCAATATGTGGCCATTCCGCGACCGAGTTTGCAATGGTAAAACTATTAAAACCAACTTCACTTAATTTTTACTACATCTAGTTGGTAGCGTCAAAACGTTTGACTATTTTTACGTTTCAACACAATATCTGCTCCACGGTTGGTTAAGCAAAAAAAGCTATTTATTCAAAATTAAACTAAAGTAAATTTTCAACAATTTGAGCAGAAAATAAGCCTTGTAGCTTAAACTGGGACCAAGAAACAAGATTCAAATTTTCGGAATTCTTTCAAAAAGTGGCGAAACGGTTTTACTCCATACGACCCTATAAACGACGTTTATAGCATACATCAATATGAAAGATTTTAAAGGTGAGTTAGTATACTAAAAACCTATCAAAATATATTGTTACAACGGCCAATGCTTCTATATTTAAATAGCTGACTAATTATATACATTTATGTCAATAATATTAGTATGATAGTGTATATAAAGCACGTTTCTACTCTGTTTATTTTTTTAAAATGTTAATAAACAACATTTAATATAATTACAAAAAACTTTTAACTATGAAAAACATGTGTTTCATTGTAATCTCTGGCGAATCCTACCTTTTGGCAGTTTAGTTGGGTTCTACTGTATATCTATAATAAACGTACAAAATAGACTTCAAAATGTTTAAAGTCACTAGGAAAATATAAAATTTTCTCCTCAGGAAATTATTCAAACTTTTCTTACTGACCTAGGTAATTACAACGACAAAGAAATTATTTACATTGATTGGCTTAAAAACAAACGAATCAACTTCATCTGCAATCTGGGACAACGATAGTACACTAAAATATGTTAGTCCCAGCGGTACTTTCACAGCTGATCTAGCGGCGATATTAAAAGCGCTTCAGGTATTTTTTTTTCTTCATTTATTAATATTTACAACTGTACAAAAACATACATCAAATAAATGTGTTGATAGTGAATACAATGTAAATAACTTTTGAAGAACTACTCAAAAGTAGCACTTCAAAAGATAAAATACACTAGAAGGTCTCTAGGCCACTTCTTTTTGACACCTCTGAGGATTATCAGGAATGGAGTGGGAACCAGTTTGGGAGAATAGTGGATTGGAGTAGTTATGGAGCTTGCTATGAAAGGATAGGTATCTGGTTTGGACTAAACCAGCAACATATGGAACATAAAGGTCTTTATGGATAAGTCTATTGGTCACAAAGTAAGGAGCATTGAGGATTTTACGAATGATTTTGAATTGTAGTAAGGATTGGAGCTTCAGGTATTAAAATTCAATTTTTTTTTTTTTTTTTTTTTTTTTTTTTTTTTTTTTTTTTTTTTTTTTTTTTTTTTTTTTTTTTTTTTTTTTTTTTTTTTTTTTTTTTTTTTTTTTTTTTTTTTTATTGAATACCAAAGGATCTTAGAATTATTGGATCTGACTTTTACGTCGACATCCCAAAACAAAATAAGGAAAAAAAAAAACGATAGAAAAATCTATCAAAAGAATATTGGTTGGTTATGATTTTGGGGACTATCGCATTTGGAACCCGTAAAAGAGAACTATTATCAGGTCTAGGGATGCTGTTTTTAATGAAATACCTAAATCTGCTGCTACTGTAACAATAGCTATGAATAAGAAAAATCTTATATTAATGAAAAAAAGGATAGTTGTTCGAGAAGATTCAGAAACTAAAAAATCAAGTGAAACTGAAAGTTTCAGAACAGATAGCCAAGAAGATTCTGAATAAAAGTTTTATGGTTTTTCGGATTATAGTGTAGAAAAAGGTTACACCAAAAAGAGTATACCAGAATACCACCGTATTCAACTGAGCTTTGGTATTCAATAAAAATATAATTTGAATTTTAATAACAACTAGCTCTATCCTATGTAGAACAGTCAATAACCGTCTTATTACGGCAATCAGCTTTTTCCCTCCCCTCATATGGATTGTTTTTGTTGGAGGTAAATTTATAATTTAATGTGTTTTTTGTTTTATGTATTACAGTAAATATACCTTCACTCTTCTATAACATTAGATCATATGTTTTCTACTTAATATGTTCGTCTCTGTGTTCAAATATAAAACTTAAGACTTTAATATCCTTTTATTCTTAAAACTTTAAACCTACAACAGTTTAACATTTTAACAGTATAACATAACCTTTATTATAACATTTTAAGTTCAAGGTAATAGAATCGAAGATCGATTTTTCCAGTACCGAGAATCGAAAAATTTTGGTCCGTCACATCATTAATAGAAACCATTAAAAACAAATGAAAAACTATCCAATAGTTTTCATAAACAGCTGTTTATAAATTGAAGCCATATGATGTAATGCAAGTTCTTTATTTAATTATATTAGTCGTTTTATGGCCTACATTCAAACTCTTCTTTTTAATTTCTTTAACGGAACTTCGAATTTGGATGTTTATCCATACATCCAAATTCGAAAGAAATTAAAGAGAAGAGTTTGAGGATGTTAGATTGATACGTTGTACATTTTGAATCGAGAATTTCCGCAAACTGTTATCCAACTTTCTGCAATTCATTCGGTTTAAACTGGTCTCCTTGTAAGGCTAGAGGACAATTAAAATTCAGGAGGCAGTAGCGGAAGATAATGGTGTAACAGTTATGTCTCTTAACTACAGCAGTTCTTTCCTGTTTTAAAGTTGAAAGGTCATTACATTTGTTTCATTTAATACATCCGTTTTATTTTAAAATGAAAAAAAAACAAAAAAAAACATGACAAAGTTAATTAAAGAATTTAAATTCATTTGAAAATATTAAATAAAAAACTAGACTATATTGTTCTCATAATCATGCCCTACGGTGAAAAATAGGTTATAATAAAATATAATAGCCCTATAACATTGGCATGGGAAAGAAAAAAACAAAATATCATAGTTATCAAATGTACCATTAATGTATTAATAAATTAATATCTGAAAATATTTACGGGGTTAATTAAACTGATTTGTTTCAAAATGTATTCGTTATTCAAGTAAAAAAGTATCTAAAATAAATACATTTTCCTGAAAAAGCTCTATCAATTATGTACAACACTCCGTCCCATCCTTTAAATGAACTAGATGTGGATGAAATGCGATTTCCTTCCAGCAAATACTACATCCCTTATATAGCCGATGGATCAGTGTCATCAAAAATTTGAAACGCCACTACAGAATGATATTTCTGCAGAATTTTATATTTTCTGATTATGGAATGTTCCTGAATGAAAAAGAATTTTAGAAAAGGATACAAAATTAAACATGCCATTTTCAATGCAGCTGATGCGTGGAACAATGTTTCCCATGAAACACTTGCTCGAAGCTGGAATAAGCTATGGCCAACAGGGGCAGGCGATGTACTAAGAATAGTGATGAAAACCAGCATTGGCTTCAAGATGTATCCGAAATGTGTACCGATTCTGACCAAGTAGATAAGCAAGAGGTAAGCAGCTGGTTAAACATGTACGGATGTGGAATATGAAATTTTAAATGACAATGGAATTATAGAACAACTACCTCAAAATGGAGCTAGTGATGTAAAAGATGATGATAACGTTTCTGATTCTTCCATTATTCAATGCACAGAAGTAGAGGAAATGTTAACAAGTGCATTGAGTGGTACGAGCAGCAATGTGAATCAGATATTTCACAGCTGAATGTGATGCGGCAAGTACGGCTATCAAGAAAAGAGGGAAAATGCAGTACAAAAACAAATAACTGATTTATGTGTAATGAAAGAGTTTCTATTTTTACATTCAAGATACTTATGTATTGAATTCTATTTTATACATGTATGTATTTTTTTATATATGGCTTCATTTTTTAAAAATGTTTGTGTTCCAAGAATTTTGTGTTTTTTGTCATTGCCACTCAAGTCCAATGTTTATAATGTAGATTTAAATGAATTGCAAAAAAAAAAAAAAAAAAATTACAATTATATATTTTAAAATTATTTTTTGTTTCTTTACCAGCAAAATCCTATAATTCGCCATTTCCGTTATTTCGTCACCCCTCCTCCCATGACTCTCATGACGAATTATCAAGTTTCTACTTTATTATATTTCTTTGTGTGTTGGTACTCCAACAAGGGCAAAGAGGACGGGTTATCATACAGGTTACCAACTTATTCTAGCCAGGGTGGGAGGGTCAAGACTCACTTTGGAGGAACAACAAGAAATGAAATCAACCAACGCAGTTAATCTTTCTTTTTTTTCAATGACGTGTTATGCTCTATACTACGATGACAATAACAAAATATTATATTCATAAGTTATATACAATTTTTTTTAAGATAATATTTAAACCATATGAAAAACTAACAGATTAGAAAAATAACAAAAAGTAAATTTTTATCAAATAGTCGTTATTTTTAACTGTTACTAGTGATATTTAAGAGTGACCAACGAGTTTATTAATAATTAATACATGACTGTAACAGGTTATATTAGGACTGTCGCAACCAAGAGGTATTATAACCATTTCCAAAAATAGTAACCGTTACATAAATTTCTATTTCAAACTCTAGTGATGCTACCGTTTCGTAACATCCCTAAAGCATCCGATCCATTTCTATTATTACGAGAACTCTAAGATCGGAACAGACTTCCGTCAAAGGCGAAGAGAAGGAACAAGGTTACGTAAAGGAGCCGGTTACGAATCGCAAACAGTTGAGAGCCGAGCTTTATCAGCTGTTACCAAGTTGGCATTGAGATAACGCAGCCTGAGTCAACTGATCAAGGTAGCACACCTGAGCCACGCAACCTGTTCCCAGAATTATAGTGGAATTCTTCCATTGATTCATCTTTATTATAGCCACTCTGTTTTAAGAACGTGCGTCTCCTTGTAGTGATTCATGAAATGCCTCCACGTAGGTTTTAAAGTGTCGATCTAACATGTTTTTATGCGTACAATGTCATAAATTTAACTATATTTTGAAATTTAATTTATATGTGCACACGAGCGCTGTATAAAATCAGACGAATATGCAATCCTGCTTAGGTTTATTCTAAAAATAATGACAGACATTTTTAATTTATTGATATCCGAAGATCGCATACTGATACAGGTTTTAACCAAACGTGGAACAACCTCATAATAATTAAAAGCTCTCCCCCAAGCCTCACACGATATAGTATTTCTTTTCTTATTATTCAGTCAGCACATTCAGTAATTGCCAGTAATAAAAGACAGGTGTGAATATATCAAAACAGTTTAATCTACACTATTATATAAAAGGACAAGCCATTTCTAGTTTGTGATCACTAACCACTAAAACAAATGAACCAATCTGTACCAAATTTTAACCACATTTTTATACACTCAACAGCAAAAAAACCTGACACTCAGATTTGGTCTCATAATGTTGTTAAATATGTTGTTAAACGGCACAGAACGAAGTGCTTTTCGATAAATACATACCTTCCTGCCTTGAAGGAATGAGGAATATATTTTAAAAAATAATTCCTATGACTGAAATTTCACAAATTCAACTTATTTGTTATTAATTGGATTGTTTTAATTTCTTCTATATCTGACAGGACAAATGCTCTTCGCTGTAAAAGAGGAAGAAATGCCCACTATTAGAAGAACATCCCTTGTCAGAAAACCTGATAAAAATTAAGAATAAAGTTTTTAAAAAATGTGTAATTTCTTATTTTTTCTTTATTTTATGATTTTTTGTTAATAATTGATAAAAATTATTCATTTGTGGCAGATTTTGTGTAAATAACTTATAAATAAACCATTTTTTACCATAAATTAAAAAGATATATATTTTTTTTTTTTTTTTACTTTCAATTAATTCGAAATTTAAAAGGGATAATATGTGGAGAACAGTAAAGTTTGATATGGGGAGAGCGCCATTCTACATGAGAGGTTACTCAGATACGGTGTTATATCGAGCTTGAAGTTGAAAATAAGATTTATTTATATTCAATTAAATTATTTTTAAAAAAATTGAATATATGATGTGATATGCGGATCCCAATATATTTTGAAAGTCGTCTGTCTATCATTCTGCAATAGGGTTTACAGTGATAAACTCTAAAAGGTAAAAAGGTTTGCCTCACTGTCACATACTTTTATGGTTAGAAATTAAATTTAAACCGATGAAATCAATTAAATTATTACTGCCGAATAAAAATGACCACCTTATCAAAATGTTGATTCATTGGTTTTTGATATTGTGTGTAAAAATATGTATCATGGGTCTTTAGTATTGATGATGCAGTCCATTTTTCGCATGAGTTTCGTCATCAATAATAATTGGCTTAAAATGAAAAACTATTAAAACGTAGTAAACTTTTGATAATAAATAACGTTAAGCCAGCACGTAGCAAAAATATATAATTTAAATCGATAACTAATTTCATAAATTTTTAATTGAACTGGACTTTTTTAGGCATATTGTTTTTACTGTTGCCTTGGTATTTGGAAACTACCTTGTTGACAGAGTTTTTTTTCGTCTATTTAATTCGTCAAGAAGAGATTTTCCTAGCTCATGTTCACTTTTACTCTCAGATCAGTCTGTAAGTTGGTAGATCATAGCGTAAATAGAGCTTATATTGACACACGAGACAATGTGATTAAGAAATAACAAGAGCTGACTGTGAGGAGATTAAGTAGCCTCGCATTAAAGAAATGGTATTTGAGAGACTAAAGAGTCCTGAAACAATGGCAAAATAAAATATAAGTAGTAGGTATATATATGGTCCAGGTGGGTCCTGAGGATAGAATATCAAAAATGAAACTAAATTTGATCAGGGGAAAATGTTTGGGGGCAAAAATACCCCAACTTTTTTCAGATTTTGGAAAAAAAAAAACCTATAAGAAAATACTTTCAATCGAAAAATGTGTTATTTACTAAATAACTTAAATTAAAGTTTATTAAATTGTGCGTCTGAAGACATCCCTTAAGCTAATTTAGGCGTATAGCCACAATATATTGTCAAACAGTGAAGAATTTAGCCAACTTTAAAAAGTTAGTTTTGGTCATGTTTTTTGTGTTTTTTTTAAATAATAACCACTTTATTTGTTAAAGAAAAAGATCTTGTACAAATATTTTAAAATATAAACAATTTAGTACATACTTCTTATGAGTAGCTGACCGCACATCTTAGTAAAGTTTGTATTGTAAATAAAATAAAATATTACTCCTACTATATACATACTACACATTATTAGATCCTGGTATAAATGCATAATTTTACATAATTAAAAATTAATAATTAGTATACTTATATACATATATATACATGAACAAAGATTAAATAAATAGAAATACTGATATATCATATCCGTAAAGCAAATAATACTTAAATAATAACATAAGAGCAAGTAACTAGTTAATTAGTAATTTCGGGAACAGTGTATATCTTAGCAACTGAGAATAAAAATAAGTAAATATAATTTTCTTTTTCAATACTGCCTATATTGAGAATGTTCTCTATATTTGCATAAGGAGGTGAATCAGTTATATATTGCTGCAGGTATCTCTTCCTATATAGAGTGGGTGACGGGCACAGGAGAAGAAGATGATGTAGGCTATTAGAAGTTTTAGTCATGTTTAAGAGTCTATAACGCAGAAATGGCTGGTCCAATCAAAATATGTTATATAATTAAAGTTGTAGATCATTACATTTTCTGAAAGATAGGATTTTTAAAGTAAAAATTTGCTCATTCCTACTCTGAGATATGTTAAAAAAACAAAAATTGTTGGTTGATTTTGGATAAACTGTGTTAAAAATGCAAACCAATCACGAACAGTACAGGTAAATTAGCTTCGAACCTTGAATTAAAAAAATGTAAAGGCCTAACTGCTGCAAATTATTCACCACAGTTAGCGTTTTAGTTAGGTTAAAAGCGTGCTTTTCTAGTTTTTTAAACTATAATTTTTAAGGTGTAATTACAAAAGCAATATTCTCCCTTATTTATTTATTAAAAATCATATGATGTTACATGATTGTCCAATAATAATATTTATTTCATTATTTGCGACGTTTCATGGTCATTGCCACATTATCAAGCTCTGAAACATGCAAAAACACACATGCATGGCAAATTGCGAATAATGTATATTATGTGCAACTATATTCGACCATGTACTTTATATAACTAATGAATTACCTTACAAATTTCCAAAAATACAAGATCCATTTCCTCAATAATCTTTAATCGACTAAAAGTTTTGTCACTGGTATCATGTCAAATCTCAAAATGTCGAGAAAATAAAAACTCTATTAGAACTAAAATTTTTGTTCATATTTCCACCCTCATTATCACTGTCCATTACTCCACTACTAGAGTATGTGGCAATGACCATGAAACGTCGCAAATAATGAAATAAATATTATTATTGGACAATCATGTAACATCATATGATTTTTAATAAATAAATAAGGGAGAATTATTGCTTTTGTAATTACACCTTAATATTAACTTCTCCTTAGTAATTGATATATTGTATAGTATAACTATAATTTTTATTATTTTTAAATAGACTTCTTCCTATTGTTTCCCTTTTCAACACAACTACTTAAAATTGGGTTTATACTTTATGTATAAGTATGAATTGAAGTTTTTGTATTGTCCTACATAATGTAATTTTACCGAATATATTTGCACACACATACACATACATATATACGTGTGTGTGTGGATATTTCATCAACCCAACAGATAATACACATGCATCATTACGAACGTGATGAGGACTGTGTAGACAGAAAGGATGATAAACTAAAACGTGAGGGATATGTGCCTAGATGTGTCATATATGTATTTTCAGATTGAGCATTTCCTTCATTTTGTTGTTCAAAAAAAAGAAAAAAAAATCTGGAACAAAAAGTAAATTATCTAAAGGAAAAACATTGACAGTAATGTCTTTTAGTTATCGCTCTCTACGTTTTTGGTGTAATTTGTTTTTAATATTAAAAAATGTAACATTCTGACAAGCTCTAGCTCTGTTAGTGTTGTTTGGATCAAAAATATGCAATCACAAATTTAAGGGAAAATATTTTTTGTAACCCTTCAGTCAATGTGACCCGGCGGGATTTTTTTTCCAACAATGACGAGCTTTTTTGCCTTTTTGAAGGTGCTCATTACTCTCTAATCCTCTATTAATCACCCCACTTTCATTTAGTAGTGTTTTGGATTCCATACCATTTACACGCTCTTGGAAATCAACATTTTGACCCGACGTGAGTACATATGTAATTATTTTTTCATGTATTGAATTTTTTATTTCCTATTTTTATTTATATCTGCCATTTTTTGGAATATGGAACGAATTATTTTTACTACTGACGATGAGATAAGGGAGGAGTTGGAACGTCAGAATCGTGGGGAACCTCTTGATAAGTATCTTGAATCCAACGATTCCGCTGAGGAAGACATCGACAAAGAGGAGAAAAGCGACCACGACACGGACTCAGAAATAGAAATAGTGCCCGGAGAAGATTTCGAATACTCAATTCCCTTTGAGTACTTCAAATCCAAAGATGGAAAAAACCAAATGGGCAAAACAGCAAACTGTTTCCACGAGAACTCGCCAGTCAAATTTAGTTACAGGCCCACGGACTAATTTTCAATCTACTGGCAATTAACTTGAAGCATTTTCGTTCTTTTTTTTTTTTTCTTTCTTTTTTAGTTACCGCAATAATATATCGTGATAATTTCTTAGTTTGTTAGTATAAAAAATCATTTGAAGTACATATTTAGTTTCTCACATAGAAGAAAAGTGCAATTTTTCTCTGGTATTTTTTACATTGTTCCTATAAATATTAAGTATTTTAATTATTTTTATAATTCCTGACTGTGTTTATTATTTCTAAAACATAATATTTTGCAATGATTAGGGCGGTTTTTAAATAAATATGATAATTTGAAGTTGTCAGTTTTATGGAACCCATGGATTTACACAGATTTTGAAAATATTAAAAAAATATGATTTTGGAATTTTTCTTTTTCACCATTTTTTTTTATTCAATGGACAAAGGTTTCCCCTAACTAAAAACGAAATTTCCTAATATATTTGACATAATAAATACTTTAAATAATTATTATAAATTCTCGGGTCATATTGACCCGAGGTGAGTATTGATGTCCCAGAGAACAAGGTGAGTACACAAGGGTTATATAAAAAAATTGTCCTAGGACGTACCGTTTAGAAGCAATATTAGTTTGAATGAAAAAAGTCATGTTTTAAACTACTATTTTCTCACAACTTTGTTTATTTTTAATCTATACTATTATAAAAAAAGGACAAGCCATTTTTCGTTTTTGATCACTAACCGGGAAAACCATAGAACTAGTCTGTACCAAATTTTATATTCGAGAGAGGTTACAAAGATACAGTGTTATATAGAGCCAGAAATTTATGATAAAAATTAGTTATTTTCAATTCAATTATTAATAAAAAAGCTATGAATATATGGAGCGGCATGTGGATACCAGTGCAGTTAGAAACGTGGTTTGCCAAACTGTCACATACTTTTATGGTTAGAAATTAAAATCCAACCAGATGGATCGATAAAATTATATCTGCCAAAGTGGATGCCTATTTATGCTTTCACGTATAAACCACCTAATCTGTACAGTTTTAACCAAGTTAAAAATTACTGCTATGCGCAAAAATGTCATTAAAGATTAAAGAAGGAGGCTGTGCAGAGACGCCTTTGTCAGTTTATTTTTATTGATCGAGGGAGCCTTGGCGAGGCATTAATATAGCTTGTTAGTATCAGCTGTTGATTGGCATTAGTCTAAACATTACTTCTACGTCTGTTTGTTATAATCCACAGCCTCTCCAATCTTAGGTCTAATTAGGCAGGTTGACCAACCGCATCACCGAGGGATTCAATAATAAACAACACACAGATATGGTATTACTCGACGTGCAAAGAGCTTTTGACAGTATCTGGCATAACGGGCTAATATTCAAACTGATGCTTTACAATTTTCCACCATATTTAATAGCACTAATAAAATCCTATTTAGCAAACCGCACGATAAAAGTATCTATAGATGGCCACTACTCCACAGTACGTACACTTTCCGCCGGACTCCCTCAGGGCGGGGTTTTATCTCCAACGCTCTATAGTATTTACATAAACGACATTCCCAACTCATTCAAAGGTCAAAGATCCCTGTTTGCCGATGATACGGCTTTTTATACTTCAAGTTATAGACCAGACACAATTACCAATAGACTGAATACGGCACTAAAAAAAATAGAACGATTTTACAATAAATGGAAAATCAAAATAAACCAGGAAAAAACACAAGCCATAATATTTACAAAGAGACGGCCAAACAATATTCCCCAACTGACTGTAAACAGAACGCCTGTACCTTGGTCCACTCAGATCAAGTATTTAGGACTTAACATGGATAAAGGACTGACGTTTACAGCACACACTGATTATGTGTGTAATAAAGCAAACAGGGCTCTGTGTACTATATACCCATACTTTAATAGGAATTCTAGAATAAGCAGAGAAAATAAACTATTACTATATAAAGCTTGCTTAAGTTCTATAATTACGTATGCAAGCCCTATATTCAGCTTTATGTCAAAAACTAACTACAGAAAATTACAAATATTCCAAAACAAATGTTTAAGAATTATTGGCAAATATGAATACTTTACTAAAATTAAAACTATGCATAAAGAATTATGTATACCTTATATTAACGAAATCATTGAGAAAATATGTAAACAATTTTTCATTAAGTGTAAAAACAATAAAAACCCACTTATAAAAAATATTGGTAACTATAATAAAAATATTACAAAACGATATATACATAAAAGAACTAAACATTTATTAATGTAGTATACCAATCTATTATACTCGTATTTATTGTTATTTTAAAAATACTTGTTTATGCATGTTATGTATATATGTTTGCATATGTATATATTAAGTGTGAGTGTGTGTATTTAGATGTGTGTGTATGTAAGTATGTATGAGTATGTATGTGTGTATGTATACAAAAATGTATAGATATTTAAGAATGTATAGTTACAATTTTGTTTATTTTATTACTAGGATGTTATTTTTCTTTTTATTCTTTGAAAGTTTTTTTTGTATATTTTTCTTTCTTTATAAATTATGATTATATCAGTATATACCTAAGTTGTTTAATAATATTTTATTTAATTTTGAGACTGGTTTATTTTTGGTACAGCATTTAAAATTGTGAATTGTAAAATTATATAAGAAATAAAGAAATAATTTAAAAAAAAAAAAAAAAAAAAAAAAAAAAAAAAAAAAAAAATCTTATGTCTATTATCATAACAGCTTACCTCAGAGTATATTAAGGAGTATAAAAAAAAAAATAAAAGCTGTTTGTTTATTAGAGTTTAACGCCCTTAAGTACTCCAATTAGGGCAAGAAGATCCAACAGGTTAACTACGAGATTACTTGAAAAAATAAAACTTTTTAAATTTTACTTAAAAGACTTTTTAAATTTAGCGGGCTACGTAATAAAAATGAAACTTTTATTCAATTGAATTCAATGCATTTTTGACCAGGTTAAAAATTACTGCCATGTTTGAAAATATAATTCAAGAAATAGTGCAAAATCATATACTCCAATACAATATTTTTATCGATAAACAAGTAGTACTTCAATTATTAGTTCAAATTATGTAATTTCTTTAATTATCGGACGAAGAGAAGCCGCGACGGGGGATGCTAGTTTATTATAATTAGTATTTTAGATTCACCTTTACAGTTTGTTCATCATTTTCATAGTTCAAGGAAGGTTTAGCAATAATGAGATTTAAAGATTTTTAATTATATTGCCGTAAAAAAGCGATAAATATGAGGTCCGCAGTGAAGTTTGATAATCCACCGATAGAATTTTATAGCTAGAAATTTACAATAGAATTTACGTATTTTCTATTTAACTGAATGTGGATCCCAAGGCAGTTTAAATATCGACCGATATGTGGCTTGCACCATTCTGCAACTCTGCAAATTCTGGTTTCTTAATAGTCTCTGTCCATGTGAATTACCAGTTATTTTAACCTGGTTAAAAATTACAGCTATGCAAGAAAATATTAATGAGGAAATCATGCTTAATTCCATACTTCAGTAGAGGATGTTTATCGATAAACAAATGAAAATCAATTATTAGTTTAAAGAATCTAAGTTTTTCATTTATGAGATCGGGCGAAGCCCCGACGGGGGATGCTAGTAATGAATAATTGTCAATTTAATTTAATTATTAATTAAAGTAATTTGATCCATTTAAATCTAAAATGTAAATTGGGAAAATCAGTATATGATATATAGATCTATTGTTTTTTTTCCCAGCCAGGGAGTTTTATTGCTGTTTTTATATTTTACATATGATTTACATCTTGTTTTATCTAATTATTAACACACATTTATCCTTCTATTTCACCTTAGCAATCTCACATCTAGAATGAAATCTTTACAACCTGAGACTGGTTTCTGTAAAAAATACTGACCCAATAACCTTGAGGTGGGCCTGCGCCGGTGAAAGTTAAGAAAGTGAGCACCCCGCTCGGTCTTCGACTAAATATAATTCGACCTAGAAAACATCGATAGGACCAATAATTATTAATTGATCTTAATATAAAAATAAATCGATATATATTTATCGAATTATTAATAAATTTCGTAATCACTTGAAGTTTCCAAAAAAGCGGTGCGTATGAACTAAAATGTAATGACTGTGAAGCTAAATAAACGGGAAAAAATAGACTATCAGTAGATCAAAGATTAAAAGAATATATAAAGGCAAACAATAATAAGACTTCAAGAATTTCAACTTCGCTATCTATTGAAATGAAAATAATATTAGTCAACAAAGAATCCTGAGTGAAACTAATACCTCACATAGAAAATAGTCTAAAATTAAATATTTATGAATCATTAGAAATAATGAAATCGTTTAGAATTTTTGTTAAAATGACCAGATAAACATTCCCGATAGTCTCATTGTAAATTTGTTTCCAATAGAAACAGACAAAAACCAACCAGTCATAGGGAAAACCTGAATGAACCATCTCTTCCTGACCCTTTCCCCTCTTTACACCCACAAGAGGAGGACACACTCAGTCTCTCACGGATCTTGTTGGCAATTTTTTTGGAGCTTCTTGGTCAAAAAATATTAGACATGTGTTTTGCCGTTCCGACCAATGGGCCCTAGAACCCGAAAAAAAACCCCAAAAAAACATTAAATTAATTTATTTTATATCTCGAGTTTAAAAAATGATATCAACATGATTCTTGTACCAAGATTTTTAGTTTTGATTGCGGATTTAAGGAAAAATACAGCTGCTCTATAGATTTTGGGTTAGGTTAATTAGATTTTTTCACCCTCTTCGAAGGGAATGAAATTTTTAAACCTTACTTACTTTAACTATTGGTTACTTTCCTTAACTATTGGTTACTTTCCTTTAAATCGCCAATACTTTGTCATGCAATTCATTAATTGGCATCGCTGGAAAGAGGAGAGCCTCAGCTTTCGTTTGATGTATATAAATGCAAAATTCGATGAACAAAAACCTATTAAAAAAAATTGGAAAATCCGAAAAACATTTTGATTTTTAACTTGAGTTTGAAACCAGATAGGATAATGAAACAAAACACATTTCAAGCGTATTGCCGCCCTTTATTTTGGTCAGGCAAATTTTGAAGCTTACGAATTTTTATTTTTGTATGAAATTTTGTACTTAAGGATTCTTTTGAATGCTGAATTCGAATCTGACGTCAATTGTTGTGTGAATCTAAAAAATCTATAGAGGTAGTATGCTTGAAAATCTAATCATTTTTTTAGAATTTAATTAACCAAAAGCAAAGGCTATAACGAAAAATCTTTATAACGAAGAATCTTTTTCAAAAAGTTCTGAAAAAGTGTATCCAAAAAAAAATTATATACTTCTTTATTAAAGAATTAAAAATTCATCGATCCTTAATTTCTTAATGTTCAATCAAATCCTCGATCATCGCAAACGTACTCAATCGATATGCACTTTCACATTCGAGATCAAGTTTAAATTTCACTCGATGTCGCCGCAAATTATTTATTGCGGTAATTGAAATTAATTGTATTTTCTAAAAGTAAATTACGATTTCAGTATATATTGAGCAGTCTTTCATAAGAATATCTATTACCATGAACTGCGTTGTGCGATACCTTGGTTTCATCTTAGACATTCAATCAATTTCACCGAATTCTAAACAGGATCTCTTTACTAATAGTCAGATTCCTATTTACAACAATATTCTTCTTCTGGACATGGGACCCTCTATTCTTGGCAGAGATGTTGCTTCAGAAATTTAGTAAGCCAAAATCTTGATTACAAGGAAATTCCAATCATTATCCGATTGGCCTCTGGTATATGGTAGGACTGGCTTTGTAAAACCCTCGGATATCACCAGAAAGCTAATTTTCTCTTTATTTGTGTCAAACGGACTTAGTTATGAGACTGTTACAGAGATGAAAACTAATATGTGAATCATAATATGAAATTTTGATCAAGTCCCATTAAATACCCATACCAGCACGTTAAAAGCCGCTTAGTATTTTGAAATCCAAGTTTTTTTGGCATAGTTTTCACCATAACAACAATTGGTATTTTTCAGATCTGAAATTTATTTTTTTAAACTAAAATCTGATGAAATTTACTATTAGGCCCTATATATGAAATTTTGATTATGTCACGTAATACACCCAAACCCGAACGCTAAATATGTATGTTTTGACAAAGTATGACGATATCGACAAATTCAGTGGGCTTTTTTGAGTGTATAACGTGACATAATTAAAATTTCATATATAGGGACTGATAGTAAATTTAAGGAGCATTCAAATAAAAATAGAAATTTTGGATAAAACAATTACTTTCGGAATGACTACCAACAAACGTGTTTTCTCAGAGAAGTGCGACCCCAGTTAAAGAGTGCTGAAATGAGGGGTATAGAGTGCATGAAATATGCGATAAATTTTGACTTCACAGCTTTGTTAGGAATAGTTAGAAGGTAAACATACTAAAAGTCCCCGCCCCTGGGGCGTGAGCTTAAGGTGGGGGAAGGGGAGAACGTCCCAATTTTGTTTTTCGATATCTCGAAAACGGTGGACTCTAGAAAAATATGCTACAAAGCAAAATTAAAGCTCATTAAATTTCCTATACAATTAATTATATACATATTCGACGAAATTCCAACAGTTTTCGAGATATACGTTATTAAAAATAGATAATTTTAGAAATAAACAAAATGTTTACCTCACTTTTTATTAAACACTAGCTTAAAATACCAGAAATGTATTTAATGCTCTACAACTTTGATTCTGACATTTTTTCTGAGAAACGATTGTGGAACGTAATAGAAACAAAAGTTTGACAAAAAGTGAGGTGACATTTGTTTTTCCCCGAAAATCACCGATTTTCAATAACGAATATCACGTAAACGATTGGAATTACGACAAATTTATATACAATTAATTTTATAGGTAATTTAATAAGCTTTTATGTTTATTTGAAACACGTTTTTCTAGAGTCAACTGTTTTCGAGTTATTATAAAAAAATTGAACTTCTCCCCTCCCCCCCCGTTAGCTCACACCCCCAGGGGGGCGGAGACTTTTAGTATGTTTACCTTCTAACTATTCCTAAGCTATGAAGTCAAAAATTATCGCATATTCCATGCACTCTACACCCCTCATTTCAGCACTCATTGACTGGACAATATGTTTTTTACACTTAACTTAAATCTATTTAATACCAAAATTGAAAAAAAAAATCAGTAATTTTCTTTTGTTTAAATGCCGACATTATATCTACCACAGAACGATCCGTCCATTGTTTAAAACTACCAAATCGAAAGAAGTTACGTCAGTTCTGCCTTCCAGATATTGAAGTGCCTTCCCCAACCCAGGAAACCTTTCTTCATTAGAAATTGTTAATGACGATTTGCTTCCTAGTAGACTGTCCTCCCCATCCTCCATTTTCCCTTGCCCGGAAATCGAATGTATTGCGGGAAAAAAATAAAACATAATAAAATAAAATAAAAAAGGCTAGGTTGGTCGAGACTCTGTTAATCGAGTTCTTCATTACATTTCATCCGCCGAAGATTTCTCCCTCCTTTAGTTGGGCCATATATTTTTCGGAGGATTTTCCATTCCCACATGTTCATTAATCTTTCTTCATGCAGTGTCTATATCCAGGTCTCGCAACATAACAACCGGTACGATCGTACGATAAATTCTTGTTTTGATAAAGGTGGGTGGTATATTTCAATTTGAAAAAAAAAAATTATCATAGCCCAATAGTATTTATTTCCACCTATTATCCTTGCTTTAATTTATTCTTTGAGACTATTACCTGTATTGCCTGCATCAACAATTTACCTGGGTCAAAATTTATAATTAAATTTATAATTCATAATTTATTAGATTAAAAGGTTACCCGGCCCGGAGGGCCACAACGAGGGAGATATTATTTTCACAATTGAAATGAAGAAACTTTCTGCGAATAAAATTTATATAAAATGTATTTGAGATTATCAAATCGCAGATGAGAATCCAAGTATATATTAATATACTTTTTGTTGAGTTCTAATGAAAATTAATGTGTTTCTTAAAATCCTTCCTGGAAAGGGGAACTAAAGTTTTGGTCGAAATATATTGTCTCCAGCTGAATGGGACCTAGCACACGGTGTTGTACTTTTTATAAGACTATTCTCATCAAGTTGGCAGCCCTGCAGGATGAGAAACGCGATAAGCATAACTGTTATTCGTTCTTTCTCAGAAGTGTAATCGGTTCATTCCTATAGGTTTTATGAAGGAAATAAGTAAAAAAAAAAAAAAAAAAATAGCTGAAACTTTCATTCACTTTTATAATCTAAAATAAATCCAAGCAAATCCCACAAAATAACCTTTACCTTTCGTCGTAAACTTACGACTTCTTGTCATACAGTATCCTTTAATAATATCCCACAGATCCCTATTGAACAAATCCGCTATCTTGGACTCCAATTGGACAAACGTTTAACTTGGAATCCACATACGAGAATAAAACGACAGGAAACTGCTCGTCGTTTTCGGCTTCTTCAACATTTACGAGACAAACGTTCAAACCTTCCGATTTATTACAAAAGACTCATTTACATGACAGTTGCCAGACCTTTTTTGGCATATGGAGTAGAGCTTTGGGGCTCAACTAAACTTTCTACTCTAATTCTTCCAGTATCCAATCCTTGCAATCCAAAATCCTTCGAAAAATCCTCAATGCTCCTTACTTTGTCACTAATAAACTTATCCATAAAGACCTTAATGTTCCATATGTTGCTGATTAAGCCCAAACCAGATACCTATCCTTTCATAGTAAACTCCATAACCACACAAATCCACTAGTCCTTACACTTGCTTCCCATTCTATTCCCGATAACCCTCCGAGGCGTCTGAAAAGAAGATCGCCTAGAGACCTAGTGTAGAATAGTTATTGAAGTGCTACTGATGAGTAGTTCTTTTCAAGTTTTTACATGTTATTGTTATCATAAGCAACCCATTTACTAGATGTATATATTTTGTACAGTTGTAAATTTCAATGAATAAAAAGAAACAAAAAAACTTTTATAATCTTAGAACTAAGGTGACCTTAGTTCCCATGCTAGGTTACTTGTACAAAAATTCCAATTTTTTGTTGTTGTTTTTTTGCCAGGAAAAGAGTTAAACATCTCACTCATAACTCTTAAGAAATTAATAGCTAAGAACCAGACTGTCTTCTCAGATTATCCTATCTTTCACTTGAGTTCTCTCCCATTAAAGATATTATGAGATAGCCTAATGAATAATTATATGAAGTGAACATTAAATATCAATAATAACACAAAAAAATATAATAACTAGTAATATAATTTTATAAATTACAAAACAATATAATTGTTTCTTTTTCTATTTCATCGAACAATTAAAATTACAAGAGAAAATCTAACGCGTAACAGTGAAACCTTTAGTTGTTGATTTAAGTGTAATGTAAACACTAAGTATAAATATACATAGATATTATGACATCAATAACATTAAACACAACTGAATATTCAGTAGCCAAGGTGATGTTCAGTAAAAACACATATTTCAGCGTCCCTACTAGGATGTGACGTCAGCTGGAGTATAATCATGACGTGATAAGGAACTTTCCTATTCACGTTGAACGCGATTAAAATGCTTTTCTGTTCATTCACAAGAAATAGTAAACATAATGCTAGTGATGTACCTAATTAATTTTGAAATCCCAATATCGATACCGACAAAAAGAAATCGATTCCTAAACATCAACATAGGTAACTTTATATATGGTATAAAAAAAAAAGTATCATAACTAAAACAGTATCAACACTGTTAAAAAAATAATAATAATTTGATAATATATCAGTAAAAACGAGTATAATTTATAATACACTAGCTGAAAGTACCCTGCTCCGTTACGGTTTAATATCATTAGGATGAAGGACAACTTAAATTAGTAAAAGTTAAGCTTAACGTTGATAATTATTATTACTTAAATAAACCTGAAGAATTCCATTCTTAGAATAATTTCAATAAGTAAATTTGACAATTTGCAAAAGTATAAATGGTAGTCCAGGGAAGCTACGAGGTAGCACTACCATCTTACCCAGCTCTGATACCAGCTTTTCAGCTTTACCAACAGCTTTTCTTATGGCATACTTTAAGTTAATATAGTCTCAACTTCTCAACTTTTTCGAATAAAGTTTAGTCTTTCTGTTTCAATTTTTGCATACGTATCAAGCATAAATTAGTCGAGGAGATTACGAAATTAAAGTAAATAAGGTTCTTCACCTCCTCGCTCCACCAACATTTAGGCGTAAAAATCATCTGCAGACACAGTTTTCTTAAGTGGTGTATTGGTGTTTGGGTCATGCTGAGGGATGGTAATACTGTACCCATCTTCTTCATGGTAGAATATGAGACGATACTAAAGAGAATTATACACACTTGATAGAACTCACTGATTCTTATCAGTTTTTTGTCTCTACATCGAACTGGCCTTACATGTCATCATCAGAGAACATAAGTCTTTTAACCTCCTCTTTAACATAAGTCTTTTAATAGCTTCTCGTCACGAAACAACTCAAACTTGTAAGGGACCACCTCTGCAGGCACCATGAGTTCACAGAAAGTACCATATTATAAAATTTCGATACGATCGTATTTTTGTTTGTTTACAACTATTAAGGAACTTAATTTGTGGCCAAAGTGTGCGGCTTAAACTTCAAACCTATTTTTTAACTTAGCTTATCTCCAAATACCATATGACAATTAATCTTTTATTATTCACCCAATAAAAATTGTAACTGCATTTTTCGCGAATTAGCCGCGATCCAGGCCGATTTTTAAAAATTCCTTTCTTAGCGAGCACCTACGGCCCTAGAGGAAGCTACATATCGAATTTCATTCCAATCCGTTCGGTGGTTTCTGAGACTTCGTGTTAAATGAGTGAGTGGTATTTGACAAATATATAGTAGATCACAATACTATATGAATATAGTTTTCTATCACTGAGATAGTTAATTGTATATGGCTACATGTGTATGGCCATCGAATATATGGTCCCTACAACTGCAAATACGCGGTTTTGTTTATTCGATCTTTAGCGATTCGTTACATTGATTTGGCATAATCAAATAGTTTGTATAATCGACCTTTTGACAGGGTTATTCCTCGCCTTTACAAAGTGAAGTCAAATTTGAAAATTCGCTAAAATGTATAGGATAAAGGCACCAGCAGTAGACACTATTGTGAGACTTGCAGTGATTGTAGTAGTAGTTCAATAAATTCGCCTCAAGTTCCTTTTTTCCCTACATTCCCCTAAAAGCACTCCTATTGGACTTAAATTATTTTTAAAATAACTCTATTATTTATGGTAAGATTGTTTTTAGACATTTTTGATAAAATATTTTTTCACCAATAGTAGACACCTGTGTACCAGTAGTTGACACTTCACTTGCCAAATATATTTAATTTATTTCCCATCAAATATGTTTTTTTTTAAAAAAGGATCTCGGATTTTAAATAGTAAAAAACTTGAAAAATTAAATAATAACATAATTTTTTTTAAATTAGGAAGGTAAACAATAATAAAAACTTCTACTTTCATTTTTGTCTTAATGAATCATCCCCAATCTCTTTGCTTTCTTAAATTAACTTCGAACAGGATTAATACAAGTAGCATTTATTATCACAACACATTCACAAAAAAAGTTCTTTAGCCATTGCTAGCACAAGCTAATTTCACATAACGAAAATTCAAAAACCGTCATTTTCAAATTGAACAACAACAACAATGGCTCTACACTAGCATGCAGAACCTTGGCCTCTTCCACGATTCCCCTCCATTTGTTTCTGTCACCAGCTGCTCTCCTCCAATACCTCACACCAAGTGTCTTTAAGTCTGCCTCAACATCTTCCCTCCAGCGCAATCTAGGCCTTCCTCTTTCTCTCTTGCCTCCTTCGGGACGCCCATTCAGCATGAATTTTGGCATTCTGTTGGGGCTCATTCTCAATTTTCTCATTCTCTTCATTCAAATTGAACAACGAATCATATTCAATCATTAATACAAAAAATTGAAGTTTTCTAGTAGTAGGCACTTTTGCCTACTACTGGAAGAAGAGAGAAAATCAGTGACCCAGTAGTAGACAGGTCGTTTTTGGGCTCATTCAAACAAAATTTACCATAAAAAATACATTATATAGTGAATTGATTGAGTTCACTATCTTTACAAACAAAATTTGTAATGAAAAATGTAACGATAAAAGAATAATTGATGAAAATCAAACTAACCTCCCTAAGCTACTGTGGTTAAGGGAAGGGCCTTTTATGACACTGCCAATTACACACTGACCTAACGTTTCCACTACTTCACATAATCTGCTACTACTTTATAGTGGCAGTACAGTAGAAGCTAAAGTTTAAAATGGGGCCAAATTCAAATCGTTCTGATGGTTTTAACTCTTATTTTACAAAGGTGTACGATTGTGGCTCAGTGTCTACTACTGGCGCCTTTACCCTAACAGTCCTAAAGCAATTGATAAAGTAATACAAAAGATGTGTTTTTTTCACTTTCAAAACAGCTTCTACTGATTTAATTATTGCGTATTTAGTTCGTTGTTAATTTTAGATATAACAGACCCATTGAATCTAATATCTCAATAATTATGTGATTGAAAACAAAATAATTTCGTTACTATGGCTACAGGCTTCCGCCACAGCGTTACTAAGCAACGTTATTTTTTCAGGAAAGCAACTAGTGAGAGTCTCACTGTCTCGGATAACTTAAAAAACCGTTAAAAACATATTATCCTTAAGGACGAAAAAGGTAATTCTAATTGTGGATGGAGAGAGTGGCCAAGGATGTCCTTCGGCCTCGAAAAAACGTCAGATCCTGGCAGATCTGTAAACCAGTGTCCTTAGGAGCTTAGGTAGTTTTATCCTAATTTACAAGAGTACTATATTCTTAGTATCTATGTTTTCTAATCATTTTGACAAATTAACCTTTCAACATTGTGGATCACGTATATCTGTGTTGATCTATCCTCCTTTTGAATATATCACCTTACTAATTATCGTAAGATCCTGGCAGATCTGTAAAACAGTGTCCTCATAACAGGAACCATCTCTTAATCTAGTGAATCTAGTGTCCTTTTAAGATCCTGGCAGATCTGTAAAACAGTGTCCTCATAACAGGAGCCATCTCTTAATCTAGTGAATCTAGTGTCCTTTTAAGGTCCGCCATCTCAAAACCGTTAAATCTCCAGCCTCCCGTAGAATGCTTTAACAACGAATGAATATCCTTCCGCCATCTTAAAACAGTTAAATAGTCTAATATTTCAAAAAAAGTGTCCTTTTAAGGTCCGTCATCTTAAAACCGTTAAATATTTTAAAACAGTATCCTGGAGGACAACAATGGCGGAAGTGATCCTTCGGAAAACTTAAAAAACCGTTAAAAACATATTATCCTTAAGGACGAAAAAGTTAATTCTAATTGAGGATGGAGAGAGTGGCCAAAGATATCCTTCGGCCACAAAAAATCGTCAGATCCTGGCAGATCTGTAAAACAGAGTCCTTATAACAGGAGCCTTCTCTTAATCCCGCCCTGAACCCCCACCGCCACTCTTAAAACAGTTATAACATCGAATAATTCAAAAAAAGTGTCCTTTTTTGGTCCGCCATCTTCAAACCGTTAAATATTTTAAAACAGTATCCTGGAGGACAACAATGGCGGAAGTGATCCTTCGGAAATCTTCAAAAACCGTTAAAAACATATTATCCTTAAGGACGAAAAAGCTAATTCTAATTGAGGATGGAGAGAGTGGCCAAAGATATCCTTCGGCCACAAAAAATCGTCAGATCCTGGCAGATCTGTAAAACAGAGTCCTTATAGCAGGAGCCATCTCTTAATCCCGCCCTGAACACCCACCGCCACTCTTAAAACAGTTATAACATCGAATAATTCAAAAAAAGTGTCCTTTTAAGGTCCGCCATCTTAAAACCGTTAAATATTTTAAAACAGTATCCTGGAGGACAACAATGGCGGAAGTGATCCTTCGGAAAACTTAAAAAACCGTTAAAAACATATTATCCTTAAGGACGAAAAAGCTAATTCTAATTGAGGATGGAGAGAGTGGCCAAAGATATCCTTCGGCCACAAAAAATCGTCAGATCCTGGCAGATCTGTAAAACAGAGTCCTTATAGCAGGAGCCATCTCTTAATCCCGCCCTGAACACCCACCGCCACTCTTAAAACAGTTATAACATCGAATAATTCAAAAAAAGTGTCCTTTTTTGGTCCGCCATCTTCAAACCGTTAAATATTTTAAAACAGTATCCTGGAGGACAACAATGGCGGAAGTTATCCTTCGGAAATCTTCAAAAACCGTTAAAAACATATTATCCTTAAGGACGAAAAAGTTAATTCTAATTGAGGATGGAGAGAGTGGCCAAAGATATCCTTCGGCCACAAAAAATCGTCAGATCCTGGCAGATCTGTAAAACAGAGTCCTTATAACAGGAGCCTTCTCTTAATCCCGCCCTGAACACCCACCGCCACTCTTAAAACAGTTATAACATCGAATAATTAAAAAAAAAGTGTCCTTTTTAGGTCCGCCATCTTAAAACCGTTAAATTTTTTAAAACAGTATCCTGGAGGACAACAATGGCGGAAGTGATCCTTCGGAAAACTTAAAAAACCGTTAAAAACATATTATCCTTAAGGACGAAAAAGCTAATTCCAATTGTGGATGGAGAGAGTGGCCAAAGATGTCCTTCGGCCTCGAAAAAACGTCAGATCCTGGCAGATCTCAGAGAGTCTCACTGTGAGACAGTGTAAT